>JACXGJ010000501.1:76864-95952 GCA_016801105.1 Esox niger | reverse complement strand
CTCTCCGAAACTGCCTCAAAACTCAATGGATTTGAAACCCGATCCTGAATGGATTAGCTGTCTGCCTCCCCTACAGTCGACGTAGTGCATTCACTTTGGTCAGAGGCTGGTCAAAAATAGTGTACTAAGAATGGGATAGGGTGCCGTTTTGGATGCAGACCCTGTGGACAACATCTTGCTTGGCTTGAGTGTGTTCCCGTGATGATTGTTTGTGTGGCACCATTCATCGGCAATCCTGGCGCTGCCAAAACACCATCCGAGCGACCAGACGGAGGTCACACACGGCCTGTGCCATGAAACCAAATCCACTGGGCCCTCAGCAGATCCCTGGAACCGATCCTCTATATCAAGAATTGGGCTGGGATGCCCCCTCTCTTCGTTTGACCGGAGACATGGGGTTTCTTATTCCACACCACCATAAAATGCACACGTGCGGGTTAAATGGCTCATGTTGATTGCTGTCTCTTGTCTATTTTTTGATCTTTTGATTACATTTTTCTGTTTTCCATTCGGGATTTGTTATGGCGGTAATGCAGCATTTCCTTCTTGGCTGATGGGCAATCAGGAGGACGAAACAGCACACGTCTTGATACATTTGTAGAAATTATCAGAGCTATTGGAAAACCTATTCTGCAGATGAGATGAATGTGATCTGTTGTGTTGCCTTTTTGAGAACGTTTCAAAGGAACATATCAAATAAAGGGGTGGAGAAGGAAAGATAAAGTGAGCAGTTCACTCGGACTACACAGGTTTCTCTCATCTTGTTTCTCTCAGATTCAATCGCATTAAAAGTGTATGAAATCAGACTCACAAGGGACTTAGCCAGAACTCCAATCTGTAGTCTACCAAAATAGAAGTAACTAACATTGCAGGGCCTTTTCTGATGTGCTTGCCACTCTTTTAAGGACCTCCATACTGCTAGAAGACAGTCATTGGATGCAGATGTAGCATGTTTGTGCTCCACACATGGACCCACTGCTCACAAAACAGCTCACATTGTAAAACTATGAGTTTATGAAATAGGAACACTAAGTTTTGAGACTATGATGTTCAGCAACATGTGTTCAGCTTTTGGAGCTAGGAACATGGTTCTAGAACTATTGAGCTTTAGAAATGTTTTTAAAATTTTGAAGAAAGGCCGGTTTTGTGGAATTAGAGTAGACCAGAAATATGTTTAGTTCAAGACCTAAACTGTGCCCGTGAAAACAACCGTCATAGTTATAGAACTGTAGCACTGGAAAGATTGGCAGTTTTAAAACGATTCTATGTAATGTCATCTGCCCAAATGGTGAACCAAATCAAATGTTAGTCTTCTTCAATTACAACTCCACTAATCAAAACACATTGCTCATAGCCTTCTTCAGACATTTTGATCAAATTAAGTAGAATTTCCAGCCGGCACTTTTGATCTTATTTGGAGAACAATTATTCCAAAGTAAGCCTACTGGCTTCAGAACTCACAAGCGGATTTGAAATTCTTCCATGGTGGCGGCCGACTGCTGAGTTCTTGGAGAAGTTCCAGTCACTGATTCCCAGAATTCCAAGTTGGTGTCACTGGAGGGATCTTCCTACCACTTTCTTGCATTTTTTCAAACTGTCAAACTTCTGACAACAAAATATTCTGACCTTGGCATGGTTGCATTAAAACATCAATGCTACATTTTAATGAGCTTTCTATAAGTGTTGCTTAATAATCTCTTTCGAAGATCTAAATGTTACCTAAGCACAATGAATACCTGGAAGGAAGATCCACAGCTCAATTCTCTGTAACATTTGCATATAGTGTGTTAGCATTGGTTTCGGAGTGCATTTCTAATGGAGTTCACACTAGACTCACCTCAGTTCAGGCCATCTATTTACCCTCCTGGTCTGGCCCCATCTTCCCCCAGCCCTGTAATTACACAGGGAAGAGGGGGGAGAGAGAGGGGGAGAGAGGACAGAAAATATACAGCTATCGAGGGAAACGAGATACAGAAAAGATGTGAGTAGGGTCTTAGTTTTGAAACACACCTGTTTTTTATCGTCCTGTTTATGCTCCGGTTTGCCGGCGTGTCTCTGGTATGTTAATTACATGTGGTTTGAGGTGGGAGGGCAATGGTTCTGAGCTTTTTCAGGGACACGTGCATGCAACGATTTGCTCTCTCGCTAACTTACATGCAGTTGACGTAACAATGGACCTATTGGCATCGCTCTCTCTCTCTTTGTGAGGTATATTTGCTAATGTGGCCAATACTTTGATAAAGTGGTGTACAAATGCTTTGTTTAGAAAGTTACAGTGTGGTCTGGGGATTATTTTGGATCACAAGAGCTAGAAGAGAGTTCTTAGGTTCGAGCGCTGACTATGCCACAATCCACGGGAGATCCAAATCGGCCAGCATCACCCAGATAGCGCGACAGCATAGTCAGCAGGGAATCCCTGATCTTATTGTGCTATGGCAGTTCGGGCTCCTGCCCTGCTAAGTGAAGATGTCAGGTAAGCGAGTGTTCCTTCATGTGTTGACCCTGGGTGACCTGGTACATTGAACTGTGTGAAATAAGGGAGAAGTGCAGCAACTCTCCCAAATTAGTTGGGATTCATCGCAGTAAGACGGGACCCTTCTTTTTTACAATACAATTGGATGTGATGTATTTGGGGGAGGAACAAGCTGGTAAAACAAATAAATAGTAATAATTTATAAAAATACAAGATCTACATCTGATTGAGATTGATACAATCCATCGGTATAGATTTTCACTGTAACAGTTGTCGTCGAAAGATTAACTTGGCAAGCGTTTATTTTATTTTCCACACATTGCTTTTGTTCAGCATGCCAGGAAATGAAGAAGTCACATTAGTTTACTGGACTGTAGAAATCACAGGCTGACTTTATATATATTATATATTTTAGCACTTTGACTGCATCCTTTGAATGTCTGGAACACACTGGCACAGAAGAGGCATATTTACACACACACACACACACACACACACACACACACACACGTGGGGAGAACAAGTATTTGATACACTGCTGATTTTGCAGGTTTTCCTACTTACAAAGCATGTAGAGGTATGTAATTTTTACCATAAGTACACTTCAGCTGTGAGATATGGAATCTAAAACATAAAGTATTTGATTACCTACCAACCAGTAAGAATTCTGGCTCTTACAGACCTTTTAGTTTTTCTTTAAGAAACCCTCCTGTTCTCCACTCATTACCTGTATTAACTGCAACTGTTTCAACTCATTATCTGTATAAAAGACACCTGTCCACATGCTCAATCAAACAGAGTCCAACCTCTCCACAATGGCCAAGACCAGAGAGCTGTGTAAGGACATCAGGGAAACAAATGGCAGGACCTGGTCAATGACCTGATGAAAGCTGGGACCACAGTCTCAAAGAAAACAATTAGTAACACACTACGCCGTCATGGATTAAAATCCCCCTGCTGAAGCCAGCGCATGTCCAGGCCTGAAGTTTGCCAAAGATCATCTGGATGATCCAGAGGAGGAATGGGAGAAAGTCATGTGGTCTGATGAGACAAAAATAAAGCTTTTTGGTCTACACTCCACTCGCCGTGTTTGGAGGAAGAAGGATTACAAGAGTACAACCCCAAGAACACCATCCTAACCGTGAAGCATGGAGGTGGAAACATCATTCTTTGGGGATGCTTTTCTGCCAAGGGGACAGAACGACTGCACCGCATTGAGGGGAGGATGGATGGGGCCATGTATCGCAAGATCTTGGCCAACAACCTCCTTCCCTCAGTAAGAGCATTGAAGATGGGTCGTGGCTGGGTCTTCCAGCATGACAACGACCCAAAACACACAGCCAAGGGCGACTAAGGAGTGGCTCTGTAAGAAGCATCTCAAGGTCCTGGAGTGGCCTAGCCAGTCTTCAGACCTGAACCCAATAGAAAGTTTTTGGAGGGAGCTGAAAGTCCGTATTGCCCAGCGACAGCCCCGAAACCTGTAGGATCTGGAGAAGGTCTGTATAGAGGAGTGGGCCAAAATCCCTGCTGCAGTGGGTGCAAACCTGGTCAAGAACTACAGGAAACGTATGATCTCTGTAATTGCAAAGAAAGGTTTCTGTACCAAATATTAAGTTCTACTTTTCTGATGTATCAAATACTTATGTCATGCTAGAAAATGCAAATGTATTATTTAAAAATCATGCAATGTGATTTTCTGGATTTTTGTTTTAGATTCCGTCTCTCACAGTTGAAGTGTACCTATGATTAAAAAAATGACAGACCTCTACATGCTTTGTAAGTAGGAAAACCTGCAAAATCAGCATTGTATCAAATACTTGTTCTCCCCACTGTTTACGCATTTCCCTCACAGTAGTGGGTGAGAGTTAATAAATGACACAATCCCTACCATCGGGATGTTGAAACAATACAGTCTGTGTCTTCCAAAATAGTATTGCCTCTCCCTGGCTGATAAAAATTGCACACATCCTTTCTAACAGTGTTGAAAGAAGGAGGGAGATGTGGGAGGAAAGGAGAGAGAATGGGATGTAGGAATAATATGGTGGAGAAGGAAAGGCAATAGGAACGAAGGAAACACAGAGAGGACAGAGAGTCAAGTAGCACCATGGCTAGCAGACATATTCTCCTTGTCAATGCTTGTCAACCGGATTTACGTGCTAGTTGATGTTCGGAGACTTTGACTCCTGTTCTTTTCTGTTATTTAACTAAGTAAAGTGGAAAATAATTCCCTCATGCATTGCTTGAACCAACTTTAGCAACACTGGGCCATCATGTTGTGTATCACATTCTATGAACTCGCACAGCTAGCCTGGCCAGGATCACGAAAGAATGCACAAAAAGTGTGCACGACTGCGTGTTTATATGCCCCTTTCCCAGCATATGACAAATTAATCCCTCAGTTTTCTCAGATAGCCGACTGGTTGGTTGTCTGCTCGTATAGGGGCCCAGAATGCAGCCGCGCCACTGAGCTAATCTGGAATTGGATTGGTAGCTCCGTGCACAGGCCTGCCTGGCTAGCCGTCTCGCTGTTCATTTCATGACCTCGAAGGGGCCTTACATAACAATAAGAAATGTAAAGTAAATTATGTGTTACTTTACTGGAGAATCTCACAACATGGTAAAAATTAGGGCTTTGAAACAATGAAAAATCGTATATAGCCCCTCCCCTTCCCTGTATATAGCCACTCCCATTCTGTGAAGTATTGTCTCTCGCTAGTCTCTCTTGTCTTTTTTCTCTTTCTTTTTGACTGCCGCTCTCTCTTTCATCCTGTCTTTGCTCTCCGTGCATCGACCTAATTTACGGTTTGGTTTACGATTTCAGATGGATCCCTCCCAAACCCCGTAATTGCGTACCTTGGAACGTGCGAAGCTGCTTCGCTGAAGCTCTATCTCCTCTCTCTCTCGCTCTCACTCTCTCTCTCTCTCTCTCTTTCCCCCACTAGCCTCCTGCCCTCTTTCCCTTTCCACATTGTTTACTTTAGTGTCATAGTTGGTTTAGAGTGAGTTTGGCGGTGGTGTGTGCTGAGTATGCGGGACGGTGTGGCGGGAGGGACATTTCCCCATCACTATTTATTTAACCTGCTAACCCTTGTCTATTGAGACTCTAGGCCGGAGACAAGGAGGATCAATCACAGAAAGGATGGCTCTGATACAGAAATGGGGAAAGGCAGGCAGAGGTGAAGTGTGTGTGCGTGCGCGAGTGTACTCATTAGTATGCGTGCCTTCGTGTATGCAAATATGCCTCTTCCTCTTCGTCAATTAGACAGCAGATGGCCGGAGCAGAGGGACGCCAGATGAAACGGGGAACCTGAATGGGAGTAGTAGTGGAAGGAAGGGAGGTAATTGGATGTGACATCCGTCCTCCCCCATGTCACGTTGGCATACCTTGCTCTGGGATGACGGGTGTCAAGTCCTTCCTTTCAGTTCCACTTCTCCGTAGAGGGCCTCGTTCTGGGCATCGTCTCATCGAGTTGTGTGGTTCAGTGCGTCATCCCTCCACCAATGCGACATTTTATGTTTTCTTTGAATCCGAATGGTTTTTCTTTGGGAATTGTTTACACTTTATTTGACAGTGTGGGCAAAGATATAGGAGAGCATTTTCACCAAAAGAGCAGTGAGCCGGATTCGAACCCACACCGGCGGTAGCAGCATCAGTCCGTTGGAGCACCTCGGCTACAACTTGCACACTTTCTTCCATGAATCGCGGACGGTGTAACACGAAGTGTGTAGAATCAGGATGCAGTTGGCCCGTTTGGATCCAGCCGGACCCCGAATCAAGCCGCCATCTGTACGGCTGTGGTCTGTCAGACATCATGCCAAATGAATGTACAGCTTGTTAGAATAGTTGATCTTTTATCCCCTTTGATAGATTTTCAGATAGATTTTCTAACATCGGTCAACCACTTTAATTGAAGACCAAGATATTAGCTCCAGGCAACTAGCTTCAGGCAAGAAAAAATATGTTGGCAGCGCGAGTGGCCAAACACTGCGTGCACGTGTGTGTATGCGTGTGTGTATGAGGCTCTGAGGGCAGAAAAAATAACTAATGGCTGTGTTGGTGTCTGCATGACGGGATGAGCAGAGGTTTATAATAGGTGGCATGTCAGTACCCCAAACATGCAAACCTCTTTTGGCAAGGACTCCCCCTGACTCGCTTGTGTGCGTGTACGTATGGATAGGACATGGTTGTGTTGATACAGTATTAGGGCCAATAACAAAACAGAATGACAGTATTTTTGCTGGTGAGTAAGGCAGAAGATGTTGGATAGTGAAAGGGGCATTGCTCATGTGAGAATAGTGGGGTATGCGGAAGTTGTGGTTCGGTACGTATCGAACATTTTAAGTCACGTTCGGTACGATTTTGGTGCTGTGGAAAAGGACAAAAACACAAGATTTCTTTACATTTATTACAAAGTTTGAAACTTTATCCATTGCCACTGTGGTTAAAGCATGCACTGCATAGGATTTTTTTCAGAAAAAAACTAACAGCATTTTACAATTTGCCTACTCATTGGTCAAGAAGTGGTTCCGCACCAATGCCTGATAGAGAAGTTATGAATAATAATTTGAAAAATAGAATTACCTGTTCTAAAAAGCGCTTACTCAGACTTCAACATTATTCTTGGCCTTGCTAACATTTAGAGTGCTTGTCTAACTCGAGATGTCCTTCTGCCTTTTGGCCAAATCGCTTGATTTGTTCATAGCCGCTTGTGGGCATGTACATTTTGTTGTGTTTATCAATGCCAGGGTTCACGTTTATTAGCTCATGTAGCTTGCTAGCTGGTACAGCTACATCGTAGTGACATGATGTCAGTCCACACAGGCTGGATACTCAAAATTAGAACTGCGATATAGGCGATATAGCAGCTACTGTCTGTAGTAGTGCCGTGGGCGCTGGTTATGTAATTGATGGTTATGTAGCATTATAATACCAAATGAAATGTTTTCCCGCATATTAGTAGTATTCCCAACCAATGATACAAATGATGCAATTTTTGTCCATTTTGCTATTGGAAAGATTGTTCCGTAGGAACTGTTGAAAAAGGGAACCAGCGAACAAGTGTACCAGACATGGCTTTTCTGATTGGCTGTTCCCCACCGCCGGCAAGCGAAGTTACATGTTCTAGGATACTTCAGTTGCGATGTTACGGCTACAAGATCCGTCTCTGGGAGAAACTCATTTAGAATGTTAGTTTCACACACACAAAAAAGTAACATGTGTAGTAAAAACTAGAACTTTTTCATTCGGATCACAATGCATACCGAACCGAACGACCTGTGCCGAACAGTTCGGTACAGATACCTGTACTGTTACACCCCTAGAGAATAGGACCTACTTGGCAGCAGCACAGACTTATTATGATTTGCATGCCCTTTCGTTGAACCCCGGGTGCTTTAAAAGTGGTGTGATGAGGTTTTTACATAAAGGCTACACCACTAAAACCCAATTGTATGACACTACACATCGC
The DNA here is from genome assembly GCA_016801105.1 of Esox niger. Taxonomy (NCBI): domain Eukaryota; kingdom Metazoa; phylum Chordata; class Actinopteri; order Esociformes; family Esocidae; genus Esox; species Esox niger. Next base: position 88,011 of record JACXGJ010000501.1, on the reverse strand, counting down.
ACCTTGAGGGAAAAAACTTTTACGGCTCCACTGCAAAATGCCACAGCGCTTGGAAAAAAATTTAACTGATTTTTTTGCCCCAGCTGAAGTCCCGGAGCCCTTCCTGCGTTAGTCTGCTCTGATCCTTTTTCTTCTGAAGTGACATCAGTTTGATGTGCAAATGGCCAACGTTGCCGCGGTGAGGCGAGCCATTTACACCCAGGGCCGCCTCGCCTCCGCAGTCAGCCTTTCAGATTGGATCTGTAGCCCACAGCTGGTCCTGGCCCTTCCGTCGCCCGACCCAATCCACACCCTCGGGCCTCGCTGGTTGCCACGGTAATAAGCACCAGATTGGTAATGGCTACCAGCAGCTAACAGCAGTTAACTGAATGGAACAGATGCCCAGATGCATGCAGAGGTTTGATGTGTATACACACTCGGTATCTAGGGGAATGTTGTTTTGTACACCGTTGCTGAGCGTTTTCATTTTTTACCCAGTGTTTCATGGCTGCAATGTTTTCGACGCTGGATTTGTGTAGCTAGCCAGCTTATTTCTGATACAAATTTTTTGGGATTGTCAGAATAGTTTTAAAAGTGCTGAAATTGTCCGTTGAAAGTAGATGCGTGGTTTGTTGGCCCTGCAACATAGTAGACCATAAGGATAAACGGGGTTGTGCACGCTAATGTATAAAAACGCCTGAAAGTTTTACAGTGTCTTCTGAGGTGCTGAAAACGTCTACATCAACAATGGTAGCAAGGTAGCCGTAGCCCAGTACATAGAACATATTGTAATGCTGGCTATACATTACTAATATTAACAGTCTGTCCTCTCTATGTTTCTTTCTGTACTTCTTGCTAGTGAGAGAAAGACAGAGAGATGGATGGATAGAGATTGAGAGATTATTCAAAAAGCTCTCTTGATCAAAGTTTGAACGAGAAGCCTTGTGATGAGCCGGCTCCTGGGTTTCGTCCCGGTTCATGACCGTCTGTAATGATAGAGTTGCCCGACAGAACTCCACCCTTTGCTTTTCCACTTGCCAGTTCCCGGGTGAGATCACATGACAAAGAGCCCCCTTTCTGTCCCCCTTTTGCACTCTTCTTCAGTCTCTTCCTCTCGCCCTCTTCCTCGCTCCACCACTCGCCAACAAGCACTATTTGAAGTCTCAGTATGGAAGTAATTAGCCCGCAGATCCTGACAAATCTAATAACAGGGCGATTAGCTCTCAGCGAATTATCCACCCCATCTTTCCTTTTTAAGACTCTGCTCTTGTTTCCTGGGTTTGTGTGGTATTTTGGGAGAGCAGGGCTTTATCGGTTTGGGTTTGTGGCAAGTCCTCTTCCCCGCTTCCCTCTTCCCGGATTTTTCTATTTGAGGGTCTTGCATGTATTTTACAATAGTTTATCCCCCCTCTCTTTCTCTCTCTTTTTCTCTCTCTCCCTCAGTATCTGTCTTTCATGCAGGCCACGGTCTCTGGTTCTGTTTCCCATCAGGCTGTGAAGAGACCACAAGAAAGGCCCTAGTCATGTGACTCGAGTGGAACGTTCACATGTTGACAGGCAAAGGAAGGAGAGGTTATTAGGTAGTCACCAATCAGAGAGCCCAAGATGTATCTGAAATGTGTCCTAAATTGTTTCCTACTCCCTGATGTGATGCACTTCTTTTTATGGGCCCTGGTCAAAAGTAGTTCTCTGGACAGCGAATAGGGTACAATACCCGGTGGGGGATATCGGGTCGCAGATTTCTGATCTCCCGTCCTGTTCATTGCCCACTGCAGGACTTTTCTTTTGAAGGACTTGTGTGCAGCGCTTTCCGTCTCTGCTCCGCAGGCCTTTCAAAACGCTCCATTCATCTTTACGATGGCCTTACTTATCTCTGAGTCCCGGCAGACCTGCTACTTCCCATCCCCACCACAGGCAAATGGTGGCTCCAGACCACATCAAGCCCCTGGCGCCGGCCGCCAGGAAAATGCTGCCATATTTACCAAATGGTACTGGAAGGGTTAGACTGCCTCACCACAGAGGGAACAGAACTGCCAGCAACAGCAGCAGGAAAAACAAAAATAGTCAGCTCCCACCAAGTAATCCAAATAGGAGTCACATTGAGTTCCTCGCCTTTCCCCATTGTTTTACATAGCAGGCGAAATATTTCATTTTTATCACGTGTGTGGTGGTCTGCGTGTGTGTGGTTCTGTGTGTGTGAAGGAGTCCCGGTTTGAAGGACAGACACAGGGCCGTTTGTCATGCAAGCCTCTGCCTCAACACTTCCTGGGCAGCGCAGTCTCTGAGACGACCTCAGCGGAGAATGGGGCACCCTTGAAAATGACTCATGAATGCTTTGGCACTGGCCATCAAATACTCCACTGGTCGCTGGGCTTTCTGCGACTTGCTTGCACGCACACAAATAAACACAGTTGAAGTGTGAATAAGCAGTTGAAATGACAACAACAGAGGGTGTGTAGCAACTCCGAATTGAAATCACAGTGAATTTTACGGGCCTAAAAAACATTTGTTTCAAATTACGGTTGAGAATTGTGTAATTGGTCCTGTGGATACCAAATGTATCTGGCTTCCAGGCCCATGTTGTACATGTTTCACAGTGTTGTTGATTACAATTATTTGCAATCCCTTATGCACTCTAAACCTAATGACCCCAGCGGATGACCCCGGTTTAAGAATCATTGCTCTGTATCTGTGCATTAACAATTCACCCACCGTGTATACGTTGTGTAACACTAGTATTTAACCCTTGTTTGTCTCTCTGTACTAAGCACACGGGGGTTTCGTCACTTCTGCGGCCATAAGACGTCTCCTAATGATATTAAGATTGATTGTGACTGCTCTGCAATGTTCTGTTTCTCCTAGACTCGGGGTAGACTCATAATACCCGGGTGAAACTGAGACGCCTCTGGACACTGGTAGAGTTAATTAAGAGGAGGAGAGGAGCCATATACAGTTAGCAAACAATGGAACGGTATCATAATTACAGAAACCTTACACCCCTTGGCTTCGTTAGATCTGTCTGGCCGTCATACCGTTGATGGATCAGGCTGACCGAACAATGGCGCATACTCTAATCGGATTTTATAAAAAGCCACTTTTACGTGACTCTGAAAGCAACCAGAGCCCTCTCCAGGTTTGATGTGTCGACACATCTTTTTTTCCCAGCAAGAACAGAAACTATAGTTAGTAGCGTGGTATATGACGAGACATTTTTGGGTTTTCTTTACTCCTGCCACTTTTTATGAAAGGAATGATAACTTAAAAATTGTGTATTGAATGTAAAACCACCTCACGGACAGGTAATAGGATGACCAAAAGCAAATTTTTGCTGTGTTCAGTTGAAACTTGGTCTCATCAGCCAGTCCAATATGGAGCAATATGACTCAATGACTCCTTTAGGTATGCAAACGAACGCACATCCAATGTTGACCAGAGTTACTGACCAGAGTTAAGGACCAGTCTAAGTTTCTTAGACCGCTGGCATGCTACTGTACGCAAGCCCACTTTGTGAAGGTCTGTGCAAATGGGTTGGTCTGAAAGATGTTGAGTTCTATGCTCTGCTCCACAAAAGAAAGAGAAGACATTATTGCAGTCTCATTCAGGGTAAATGGATGTCACTGCATGCAGGGTAGCCAGAAAAGCCAATAGCTGAAAGAAATCTTTAATCCACAGAGAATTGTGCTTTACGTTCCTGTGACAAACTGCATGTATTGGAGGGTTTAAGATGTAATTTCATTGTTTAAACGGGCCAGTCAGGCAGACCGTTCCCCCTCCCTCGCTCCCTCTGTCACAGCCCCAGGGAGACACTGAGCTATTAGGGCTCATCAGACTCCCACCAGCCTTAGTTCTGTTTATTTGGTTTTTCTTTCTTCTGTCTTAGAAAAATATACTCTACTTGGCCCAGAGTTGAGATGTGATGTTAGTTGAACCATGCCATTTCCAATCTCTGCCTTTCTCTTTCTCTCACTCTCTCCCTCCCTACCCCCTGTCTCCATATGGTTATTGTCAAATTTTCCCAAAATTTGAACCATTCTTGTTTTACTGAACACTATGTAATGTGATGGGTTCTCTCAAACCCTTGTGTAACTTTGGAAGAGGCATCCATTGGAACAGTCTTGTGTGATTGATCTCATGTTCGCCAGCTAACATACTCAGCCATCGTTGAAATTCCAGAACTGGGTGGAGAGCACACATATTCCAAGCCGTATGGTTCACAATTGTAGCCTATTTATTAGGGCTGTAAGATTTGGATAAAATATTGAATCGCAATTTCTTTGACAAATATTGCAGTTACAGTTATGATTTGCAATATTCAAACATGGGTGTAAACAGCGTAGACAATCTCACTTAAAAATAGAGTTTTTTGCCTACATAATATGCTATTAAACTGAATAAGAAAACAGTTAAATGTCAGTGTTTTCTATTACACGTATTACTAATTACCTGTGTCGAACTATTCTTTTAACTTCTCATTTAATGCAATGGCATTTGCAGTTTGTTTGTGCTGTTGTCATAGCTGGTTAGGCAACATTTCTCAACCTCGAAGTATATTAAACTCCCATATTAAGCTTGTTTGTAGGCACCAACATTGCGGTCGAATCGTTTAATAATCATACTGTCGTGTATGTGGGACAATATATCTTGGTGCCATTCGCTAACTTCAAGCAGATGTCTTTTCTTGCTGTTGCATTGTTAAGTAATCTATAAAAATTCCTACAGCATCCGCAAGATAAACAGTTATGGTCGTACGATGCTTGCCCGCTGCCATGCGTGAAGCCCAAATCATTCACCTTTGAAACCGAAAATCGCAAGAGTTGGCAATTTGGGTATTGCACATATCAATATCGCTATTTCGATTAATTTTAAAACGCTACTATTTATTTAAAACATATAAATCTAAACATATAAAGCCTATTTTGTTCCGTCCCCATTCATCAGGCCTTAGTCACTATAGATCATGTGAAAACTTGCCTGAAAAAATCAGCAATTATTTTCTCTCTTACAATCAAACACATTGTTTAATCATTTTCTCTCTCTATCTCACCCTCTCTCCAGAATGTTACACAGCTAATGGAGAGGACTACCGGGGTTGCCAGAACCAGACTAGTCTCCTTGGGGGCAAGCCTTGCCTCTTCTGGAACGAGACATTCCAGCACCCCTACAACACCCTGAAGTACCCCAACGAAGAGGGAGGTCTGGGCAGCCACAACTACTGCAGGTGAGATCCCCTCTGGAGGTTTTAAAAAATATAGGATTCGGTGTGCATATATTTGTGTTCTTCAACCCCTGTGTTGTAGAAGTGTTGAACAAGGGTTTTGGTGTGAATTAGAAGTGGGTCTCTTTACGTATGACATATATTACAGACCACCGTCGTAGAGTGGGGTACCGGCCAAGGGATTTAACATTATAGACTGCGACCCTGGTTCAATTCGGGTTAACTGCAGCAGATGGCTTAGCAGTTAGAACACCTGACAAGTAATCAAAAGGTTGCAGGATTGATTTCCAGAGTTGGAGGAGAAAGTCTATTGTTCTGAACTTGAGCAAGGCCATTAAACCTAAATGCTCACCTGGGTCCCATTGCGGTGGCCCCCCGCACCTCTGTGATTTAGAGGTTGAGTTAAAAGTCAAATTTCAATTGACCATTATGTTCGGTTCACCATTTCATCTTCCCACTGAAAAACCAAGAAATAGCTTTTCAGCTCTGGGATTTAAACCAGCAACCATTTGGAGTTACTGGCCAAATGCTCTGCTTGGCTACCTGCCGCCAATGTTTGCATAGCCTCTTAGCCTTTAGTGTTACTCTAATCTCAAAAGGTGCATGTTGAGAAGTTGAGAGATGTGTGTATTTGTGTGTGCGCGCAATGTCGCTTGCATATATGTGCGTAAGCATTTGTGTTTCCCGCCTTGCCCCAGACATTCACTTAAAAAAAATTGACGGTGGTTCCCGGGCTGTCCTTTTATCCTTGTCATCCTGGTAAGCTAGACACGTTTGAAGAGTTTGTACAGGCAGGGCCCCCCATCCTGCTAATCCAGGGAGCGCTGGGAGGACACAACACTGTCCAGGCTGTCTGGAAAACACAACTCACTCCATCCCTGTCAGAAACACTTACATATAACACTCATTCTGGAATACCTCTAACTCAAAAAAAAAATATCACATGAAAGGCCTTGTCCTTAGACATTTCTGTCAGCTGTACTCAAATACAACACTCACATAAGCAATCAAGAAGACACCTTGATCGACAGTAGCAAGCATTCACTTCTGAAATTGTACAATATTTTGATTGTGTGGTATTATGTGCCCTTTAATCTACTGTAGAGTTCGCTGTAACTTGTGGAGATTTTAAACAAGCATTTATCTTGTGTAAGTGTGGAAGGAAAATAAAAATTATACTTAAACATTTCCTGAGTCATAGCCATTGATCGTCAGGGACGTCCAATAAGTAGCTATGTGACAAAAATGGTGCAGAAATACTTTTTTCAAATTTCCCCACCACTTAAAAGCCCTTTAAAACATTTCCTTAGTATAAGTCATCGCCATAAAGTAATATAGCAACAATGCTTTGAAGTGGCCAGCGATAGATTTGTTATTGCTCTACTTGGATTGCGATTCTGCCGATTTATGAGTGGGATAGTAGAGTTTGAGTTCCAACTGGCACCCTGTCCCCTACATGGTTTCGACCAGAGTGCACTGTATGCCATTTGGGAGTTACACAGAGAGAATGGTGAAAGGCTTTCTCCCACCGCACATTAAGATTATATTAGTACTGCCAACAAACGTATAAAAGGACATCTTTATTTTTTTGGAGCTTGGACTTTTGTGTGATCCTAGCACAATAAACGATTTATGATTCATGCTATTGACAACTTACCACTTCATAAATGTCACTGAGCTTTAAGCGAAATACACACATCCACCATCTGCAAGGAAAATGGACAATTGTGTACTCTTATTTTATTTGTCTGTGGGATAAATTTTTATCTGCACCAGATCCAACATCTCTATCTTTTTCTCTCTGTCTGTCTTATGGCGCTTTTCCACTACATAGTACCAGCTCAACTCGGCTCTTCACGCCTCGGTTAGTTTTCCACTGCTGATAGTACCCTGTACCCGCCCATTGTGACATCACAGGAAAACTGCCATGACCCCACCTCCAACGCGACACTCACGGGAACAACAATGGAGCTATCATACACTTGATACCGGCGAAAAGCCAGCATTTGCCAACTAACGTAAACCCTGCAGTGAACAGGAAAATCTATTAAATTAAATCCATCAATTTTCTTTTAAATTTATAAGCCTTGAACGTAAAGTGGCAAATCAAAAGTAAACTTAATCTGGATAACATGGTCACAGACCCTGTTTGAAAAACAGTGAAAAAGTATAATTTAATTATCGCCCTGCAGTATCAAAGATGACGTGACTGCAATGTACTGTTAGATTTTTGGTATACACCAAAGAGCCGAGAACCAACACATTTTAAACAACCTAGATAACCCCTCCCTCCCTACATAACCCCTCCATCTTAAAAAGGTATATATTTTTTCCTTATTTATTGCCGGCTATAATACCACACCAACTGACTCAAGAGTAGCCTACTGTACTCAAGGCAGTGTTTATACTGGTAGTAGCGAGAAAGCACGCATGAGCAGTAGCTTTGGTCTTAAAACACTGCAGACTGCGAAAATGGTTAGAAAGCTTGGTAGGCTGGTTCTGTTTGGCTTGACATTACTACTTGACCAGTGCCATGTAGGCCAGTTAGCCTATAGAAAAACCCAGAGGAGGAAAATGACAAGGTCCTTTTGTAGGTCTCTCACAGGGATAACGAGTTGATTTCAACGCCAGTGCATTGGTCTAAACCAAGGGGAGTTTTGGGAAAATATGATCGCTTAAATCAAGGCCGTAGCAATGGAGTCAACATTGGGGTGGACCAAATCAGCCAGGGGTCATAAAAATGTTTTAAATATTTATAAGACTCTTAACCATCCATATTTACATAATCTGATATCACCATGTTGGTATTGATCCTAAAACATCATAATTAATGTTTCTCCAGGACCATCATGGTAACTGACCTGTAGTTCGTTGGTTACCCCAGTCCAAAGACAGGATATTTCCCTGCCCCCCACCCTTTGACCTAACCTTAACCTCAGAGACACCTGTGCCTAAACCTAACCTTAGTGGTTCCTGTCCCAACATTAACTATGATGTTGTCAGAACAACACCAACATGGCAATATCAGATAGTCAATCAATAGTTGCTCCTTTTCTCACTCACCACAATGTCACCTGCTCTTCCAGCCCTGCTGGCATCCTCATACCCTCTTTCTCTCTCTATTCTGAACACACCAGAGTGAACATGAAAGAAATATCAATGAACAAGTTTCTTGCCATGATGTTCAGGAATGGATTACTAACCATTTCTGATTTGAATGGCAATGATTATTATACAAATATACATTGACCTCCCTCTTGTGCTACTGTATACTTGTGTCATCTGACTGGTACTCATTTTCTCACTGCTCACAGTTTACTTTTCTGAGGCTGCCCAGAAAACTGATATATGTCACTGCCTTCCTTCCTTGTGCTGACACTCACTGTGATTGAAAGCTGACTAATAAAACTGCTTGCACTTTAATTAAATAAACATTAGTAATGCTATTCATCATAAGCAAATACAACAATACAGTATACTATAGGAATATGCAATCAATGAAGTCGACTAATGTCTGCACAAATAACATGCAGCACAACATAAATGATTGACACTAATGATTGATTAAGACTTCACTTGGGCTTTCTGACATTTCTAACAAAATCATTAATGTAAGACATTAACGTTATTTGAATACGCACATGATCACCATTGTAATGGTTGATTGATTAGCACTCGTAGATCGACCCGTTTTCACCCGTTGTGTTTACACTCCATGCAATTACTGATGCTTTTTAGGCAACTAGTATTTATTTTCATATTGTTATAATGGCCTTGTCTTAAATTACGAGCCTGGTCCTAAATTACGAGCCTGATCACTTGCTTCATACCCAGTCCTCCAACTCAGTTCTCCGATCAACTTTTATGTGCATTCACAAAGAAAAATAAGGAACATCATAAAGACATGCTTATAACTGATAATTGAATGCAGACTATTATAACGTAGCGTCTGCAATGAAATGTCTCGAACCAGCAACCTTCGGCTCCCCAGGCGGGCGCACTACCCACTTCTTCAAATAGGGGTATCCCATTTGGAGGGGCAAGTAGTGGCCATTTCAAGGTCACTAGGGTAATTAATATAGTTGATTACTGATTCCATGAAAGAATATGAAAACAAGCACGGAGCCGCTGCCTTTGCCTAGGTAAAAAGACTCGTGAACGACTCGGTCAGTTTTATCGTTCAATTGAACGGTTGTTTCGTTCATTTGAACAACAGGCAGCAGAGTACTACCCAACCATGGCACACGCTGTTAGTTTTATGTTGACAAAGAAAAATATACCAAGACAAAAGTATAATAAAGACATGTTTGTAACAGATATTTGGAAACATGGTAGGTCTAAATAATTAATGTGGTAGTTGATTTTTGATGTAATCGTAGACACAGATAAAATCATATACTGAGCCATTGCCTAAGTAAATGACTCGTGAATGACTGACTCGGTCGGTTTTATCGTTTAATTGAACAGTTGTTTCGTTCATTTGAACGTCTGCCAGCGGAGTTCTGTCTCTACTACTGGGTTCTAACCCTACCAGCTGGTACAAAAAAATATCTGGTGCCAGGTACAATCCAGTGGAAAATCTAAAAAGGCAAGCCGTGTAGAGCTCAGCCAAGTCGATCTGGTACCAGCGAAAGGAACCGGCTCGACTTAACTCACTTTTGGAGCTTTTCCACTGCATGCTCTTCTCTGCTCGCCTCGACTCTACTCTCTTATGTTTCTCTCTGACAGTTTTTAGGCTTTGAAGTCAGTCCAGTAAACCATAATGAAAATGAGTGCATTTATGTAATCTTCACTTCAGTACTATTGACAAATTAAGATTAAGATAGTTTGATTCAAGAAATTACACCAAATGGCTATACTTAATAATCCACCGAAGTGCAGTTGTTTAGTGCTATAGAATTGCTATAAAAGTGCAATTTTATGGGGCTTCTGTTAGGACTTGGCACATGTCACAGTGGAGTAGGAACTGCAGCTCATTCTCCACCTTTCCCCGGGGGCCTGTTGTCCCGAATCAACCAGGTTTGTCTATGACAACCAATCTCTATGGCCAGGCTATGCTCGCTGAGTCAGTACATTTCTTTGCCCTTTTTCTATCAGTCACAGTGGTCAGATAGTTGTCCACTGTATACTGTCTGTTTGCAGCCAAATAGCATTGAAGTTTACTTTGAGATGTTGTAATGTTTCCCCAATAGTAAACATGGTTTTCTTTTTGATTAGTTATAATTTGGTCAAGCCAGATTGTCTCAATTGGGTTATTCTCCCTCTGACTTTTCTCAGTTTGTCTTTTTTGGTCAGTCTCTCTCATTTTGTGTTTACTGTGTCTCTCTCTCATTGCGATCTTCCATTTCAAAGACTATTTGCATGGAAAAACATTTGTTTGCATTGCAGAAAAAAGTGCAAAGCAGACATATGTAAAAATTCAAAAAGCACACATCTGAAAATCTAAGTAAAAGTCTCTCTGTTTCACTCTCAGTCTCTCCGTCAGGGAGTCTCTCCTCAGCAGTTTGTATGTAGACTGGAGAGGCTACAATTCAGAGTGAATAGATAATCGATGGCATTTACGAGTGGCTCAGTCACAGTTACAGACTCTTTTGTTATTGCCGTGCCTTATCCTGGCTGGCATTTCATTGAGCAGGGTTGAGGAAAGAAGGAGAGAGGGGGAGAGAAGGTAAGACGGATATCTCTCTGTCTCTTTTTCTCTCTCTTTAACTCTCCCAATTCAATTTCAGTTGAATGGGCTTTATTGGTTAAATTGTCAAAGCAATGAAATAAACAATCAATAACCACAAACATTATGCACACATTCTCAATTTTGTGTGTGTGTGTAGAGCAGTGCACTGAGGATGTCAAAAGGCAATGGTGAGGAAAATTAGATTAGAAGGGGTGGTAGCTTTGCTGTGCTCACAACTACGTTGACCTTGTACATGGGGAGGTCAGTGTGTGTGTGTGTGTG
>JACXGJ010000501.1:0-76764 GCA_016801105.1 Esox niger | reverse complement strand
AGTCTTTACAAATGCTCTTTTGTTTATTCCATTTGGTTTCATCCCAGAGTTGGTTGACTGAGCTCCATGTAAATGTCTGGCCAGATCGGACTAGACAGAAGAACTTGGACGGAAGCATTTGGATTGCAAAATACCTTATTTACATTCTGGGCATATTTAAAAAAACAAACATATTCACTCTCTTTTTGTCTCACTCTTCCTCTATTTCTCTTTTTCTACCTCTCTCTTTCTATATGTTTCTGCCTCTTCACCAACCAATTGCTTTCCCTCTACAGAGTAAATTTACGGTTTCCTTCAGTCATCTTTTCTCTCCTTTCTTTTTATTTTTATCATTTCAATCTCCATCATCTATGGCATCCACATTTATGTTTTTATTTCTCCCTACGTCTCTCTTTCCCTCCATTCCGGGAGCAGGTGTTGGAAATGAGTTGTAAAGGGCCTCAGCTGGCTTTTGAGTCTCTCCACTGGTTGCTAGACCAAGGCGGGGTATTTTCCGGAGAGAAAGGGATGGAGAACGAGAGGGAGTGATGGAATGAGGTATTGAGTCCGGGGGTGGGGGGTTAACGACAGCGTCTTATTCCAAGGCCAGTGCAGGCCAGAGCCAACGAACCAGTGGAAGCCCGGAGCTGAGCCCAAAGCCAGGGTGGTGATCGAGGACAAGGTATCATTCAGCGTGCCTTTACATTAACGGACATCGCTGCACAGATCAGATGAAGAAGGGGTTAGCGAGGTGTGTGTTTTTTAAGACTATGAGATCATGTTGGTGGGACCTGGACATAAGAAGCAGGTGGATGGGTTGGGCTCACGTGGAGCGAGGGGAGAATCATAAAACCCTGCCTGTTGCCATCCCGTTGTTGGCTTTCGAGCATCCTGATTTCCTTGAAAGGGGTCTGCAGCTCTGTGAGGCGCTGTGCAGAGAGGGGGTCTAATAGCATTCACATTTCATCTTTACGGCCCGCCATAAAACAGCTCAATGAAAACAGGGAGGAGTGGGATGAGACAGAGCAGAAGGAAATGTCACATTAATCCCTGAAAGGGAGACCAAAGCCGCATTAAAGGGTAAGAGTGCTGATGTCCCTCCGTAGAGACTTGACAGTGAGGGAGACTGGGAGATTCCACCGTACACAGCACGTTTCAAAAAGTTAAGCCTGACTGACACACAGAATGCCTGAGAATGTTGTTACAGCTCAGTGCTCAGGTGAACAGGTGAGGACACATGTCACTCGCATACTGATGACATACATGTCAATTGCAATTGACCTAATATTTCTGTGTCCTGATATAGGGCGAACCGTGTGTCTCCAAATGGTGAAACTAGGATTTACATAAATCTCCCTTTAAAAATACAACCTACAGTTAAACCTTTTTATAATTGTTAGATTTTACAACTTTTGGAGTGTAGAGGCACACTCCTTTGCTGTCACAATGCAAAGTGGTTTATCTGAATGCCAGCACAAAGTTGAAGGATTTCAGTTGTTAGTGAAAGTATTTCAATATACTGTATCTGCAAACACTTTTCCTAAATAATTTTTTGCTCGACATTTCTTTTTTATTTGTTATGTCTGAGAACTCTTTAATTTACAGCAATGGTCTGGGAGCAATTCGGGTAAACTGACAGGTTGATCTTTTACCTTGTTGGCTCAGGGATTCGATCTAGCAACCTTTTGGTTACTGTTCAGATCTTATTACCACTTTGTTACCCGCAGTCCCTTATGTTCGTCTTTGTTAATATTTGAAACGTATAGGACACATTCAAATATTGTTTGGACCAAACTCTTGGTAAAAGCATGAGTCCTGGGTGAACCAACCGCCTCACACAGAAACATATGCTATATTAAGCCTGGCTCAACAATCCACAAAGCTGCAGGTATTTTTCTCCCCTCTGTTGATGATTTGGAAAGTTTTATTGCTTCGCCATGCCAAAAAAATGTTCAAGTTTAGCATACATTTTATGACTAGCGGTACTTGGATAACGGTTATTATAACCTAAGTGTTTTGAACAGCGGCCAGCAGGGGTACATCTGTTTTTCTCTGTTCTCTGATATAAGCTCCCCCCTAGACAACATACCCACACACTGTACCAACACACCGCTAAAGCTAATGTATCGGAGCCAGTGCAACACTTAGGCAGCGGTGTTTTTTTAAACTAACAGGTTTAAGTGATGGATTCTTTTCCCCTGCCACAGTCTGTCCTCCACCTGTTCTCTCCATCCTCTGCGTCACATTTCCTCTTTCATGTGGTTCAAGCCATTCATTCACCACTCTTCCATGGATGCATTTCCACTGGTTACTGTATTACATGAAAGGAGCTGGCTGAAAAAAAATGCCCTCTACTTCTGTGCTCCTATCACAGGGCCCCTTAAGGCCTGAAGTGAGGGAAAGCAGGTTTTTTTCACCAAAGTGTGTGTGTGTGTTTGTGTGTGTGTCTAAACAACGTGAATATGTCTAGGTGTCTGCGTTCAGGACGATGTCTTCCTGAGGGTGTAATTAGCAGAGAAATAATTAAGAGAATTGGATGACTGACTATAGGCGATGTATAACCTCATCGGGAAGTGCTGCAAGAGTTTGACAGGTCTAATGAATGTTTTATTTGTGCGTGCATCGCTGGGTAGTGTGTGTGTGTGTATTTGAGCGTAGAACAGTGCACTGAGGGTAGTCAAAAGGCAATGGTGAGGATCATTGTGTGTGAACTGAAGTCTAGGGCAAAGCAGTAAGTTTGGTACTACTTCAGTATTCATAACATTGACATTACAGACACATTATTTCAGTGCGACTTAGTGAGTGAATAGATTGTCATACGTTCTCACTCTGGCTGTTTGTGGAGATAGAAACGATCATTGGCCCCCATCATTGAATTACACGCTTAATGGTTTGCATGTGTGTGTGTGAGTCTGCATGCTCATTTGGTTATCTACATGTGTATTTGTAGATGTTTTGCCTGCCCCCCCCGCTCCAACCAAACAAGTGTCATCCCCTTTAAGTAAAAAAATGCAGGTGTACTGTTCGCATCAAGTGTGCCAATCATTATGGAAAACAATGTGCTGTTTTACTTGTGAATGGCAGACTACCCATTTGGACTAGAGGGACATCATGCAAATGACTTGTGTTTAATTTCCTTCTGGGGTTCAGAAATCAGGGAGTGTACAAGATACTACAAAGAAAATAATGATTTGTAATCTAATCATAAATAGAGACTGAATGCTCAACGGCCCCCTATCACCCACCTACATTAGTGTACTGTTCTCTGATTGGGAACGTGCTGACATTGGGCTAACAAGCTCACAGTAGGAGAAGAGGGGTCTATTTCCGCCAGGGAGGACAGAAAACATAGTGTGTCCTCAGTTTTTTTTATAACCCTCTGTTCCTAAAATGACATCATGTTCAATAAAACTTTTTCCTGCACTGTGAAAAGAGAGGAAGAGACCCTGGAAAGTGTTTTTGATAGGATAAGAAAAGAAAGGGAAACGCCCTTCAGAATTCCCACCACAATAGAGCTGCAACAGGATACCTCAGGCCTTAGGGTTTTTTTCATCCGGCAACAATGAAGATTTAAAGAAAAGAACAGAATAGGGTCCCGGCAATTACAGTCATAGCGGTGAAAAAGACAACAGTGGTGGCTTTTAAAGATGAGCCTCCCCTCTATTCAGCCAGGATATTTTTTTTTCTCGTTGCCCTGTAAACGTTGTGTAAAAAGGTTCCACATACAGATATCTGCTTCTGAGTGTCTCTAGTCACTCTTTATTATGTAACAAATAGTATAGTAACTTCTTATAAACCCTTTATACAAGTTTACTTCAGTGAAGTATTTCAATGTAGGTAAAAAAAGCTAAATGTATGCAAATGTTGAAGTGTGTTTCTATGTTGCAGTAGTAGAGTAGAACTAAACTTTTACAAAGTTGTATCATTATCCAGAGATGGGATAAATCTCTGAGATAATTTTCCTTTCCTTTGCATAGCTTTAATTTTACATAAATCCTATATAAATGTAACAGAATTCACTGAGGTAGTTGGACAGTTTTCCAGCTAGCTACACTTACTTTGGTAACCAAACTACCTAGCTCAGCTAACCAAAGTTGGTTTGTTAATATAAATGTCTAATTCAATGATGCCAGTAATGTTTTAAACTTTAAATTAGCAAAATCAAGTCAAAGTGTAAAATATAAAACTGGGAAATACTGCTGTACGGATGGATATACAGTGCATTAAAGGGAAATAATGCACGCTCTCGAATTCTCACTACTCCTATCAGAAACATGGACTCAAGGCCATTGTAGAATAACATAATCCACTTGGCAGCAGTAAATCACAATGCATAGAAACCAGCACCTGCTCTAAAGCCAAGTCTAGATGTGCTCCTCTTCATCCCCAATCCCACCTCCCAACCCAGGTCTTAGTGAAACCAAAACAGCCAAAGTGCCGTGGGGGTCCAACTGGGGCTTAGGGAGGGGGTCTGGCTGTTACGTTTGAAGGGCTAAAAGAGCAGTGCGGAGGTTCAAAGGGCCCTGGCCCCTTTTGTCAAAAGGCTGTGCTCTCTCGGGGACAGGAGTCTATCTCTCTGTTTCAGCTAGAACAAAGACCCTATGTTCCTCTAGGCCTCTGACTGTCCCTGTCTACCCAGTGTGTGTGTCTGCGTGTGCGTTTGCATCTGCTGTCTACCTTCTGTCTGTCTGTATGACAGTCGAATGTTCTGCTGGACGTCTATGGTAAAGCCACGTCAGAACGCAACCGAACTGAACAATCAGAGCAGCTATCAACATTACCACTTAGCGGGGGTGCTGAATACAGAAGATCCTTGGCATCACAAAACGATACAATGAAACCGAAAAAGAAAAAGGCACAGCAGACAGCCAACTGAAATGCTATTCAGTATTCAGTGTCCAGTTTTCAGGCGTTAACGTCTATGTATGTCTCTCTGTCTCTCGTTTCCCCTCCTCTTCCACTCTCTTCATCATTCTCTTCAGGAATCCTGATGGTGACGTTCAGCCGTGGTGTTACATTGCCGACCATGAGGATGGAATCTACTGGAGATACTGCGATATCCCCACTTGTCGCAGTAAGTGTCTCTGTGTGTGTGCACGTGTGTCTGTGCGCGTCTGTGTTTTCTTGCATGGGTGTGAGTGGTTGCGTGCGCATGTGTGTTTGTCTAAGTGTCAGCGTGCGTTCGTTCATGAACATGTTTGTGTGTTTGTGTGTGTGTGTGTGTCAGGAGTCAACACCCTGTGTTCCACCCTGGCTGAAATGACACCCAGAGGCCTTTTTCCCTTTCATGATCATCTGTTAATCTCCCTGTCGCTCGCTTCGTCACTCTTGGACGAATAGATAGTTTTTAAGACATTTCTCCAGATGTTATATCTTGATTTGAGCTATTTCCACACATTAGTTAATATCTCACATGGGGCTGATACACGTTCCAACGGTCTAAAGTTTAGATTACAGACTTTAGCAGCCTGTTAAACCTTGAACACACCAGAAGGTTGCTCTTCAACTCTACAGGAAAATTCCTGCAACAACAGCATGATCAAATTAAGATAAGGCATCTGTAGGTCGTCAGCCAGGTTTCACTGAGCTATTATCATCCTGAAGAATGTTGCCTAATTGCCTCGCATCAACAGCTCCGCTGTGTCCGGACCTGCCTGTTCGATATGAACTGTCATTCAATTAGTTAGTCACATTGTGTTTACTTTAAGTGGGCATGATGCTTGTGTGTGTGTGTGTGTGTGTGTGTGTGTGTGTGTGTGTGTGTGTGTTCATTGTGATATCACGGTTGATGCAGACATGTGTATGTGACATGACAACAGACTTTCTTTATGTGAAGTGAAGAAATTACTGAAACATGCTGTGTGTACTGGGCTGGTCTATTCAAGATACAGGGGAGGTTTGCACTCCCTCTGTACTGGAATGGTTAAGGTTAGGTGTTAGGTATCAAGGAAAGGATTAAGTATACACTAAGAAAAATCTACTGAAAAAGCACTGTTTAGGGTGTTTTCTTCAGTCTGCCAACACAATTATCAATTGATTGGAGGCGTTTAATTATGCACCACGGCAGAACTTTGGAAATTTCTCACTGGGAAAGTTCTAGTTATCTACTGTAACCAATGTTGTGGGTATTCCTCTGTGTGTGTGTGTGTGTGTGTGTGTTGATGCCTCCCGTACGTCTCTTCTGGCTTGGCCCAGACCTAGCAGAGCTGCCCCTGTCTGTCTTTAATTCTGTCAACCTAGAACAGTCTCATTATCGCATACACCATACCCTCCTCCCTCCTAATCAAGGTCTGGGCGTTGGACCTGCTGCTATTGCCCATTACCTGATTGCTGTGAGGAACAGAGAGAGAGACTGAGCCTATCAACGGAATCACACCTGGAGATGACCTGAACACACAACACTGTGTAACACAATGTTTGTTCATGGTGTTATTTCATAATTGCTTATGCTTGAAAAGTATAGAAAATGACTATTATACTTTGCTAAAACTTTGCTTTTGCGACCAGGACAGTGATATTTTGAAATGTTTTGAGGAAACAGGCAAATTTGTGTATTTTGTTCACATAAGGTTAGAAACAAACAACAATAACATGTACTTATACTAAAGTAATACAAAAATGACTACATATGATTTCTTGAATTTACTAGTTTTTGGAGATTTACAATTATACTGTAAATCATTTTCACAAATCATCCCACAAATGTTATCTCCCATCATTCTCGTTATACTGTCCTTGGTAGTGGTGTTCAAAGTCCAGTATATCCTGGTGAAACTGCTCGCCTTCTCAGAGTACACTCCATGTTCTGTCTAGAGCTCTGACTAATTGTTTCATAAGGCCCAATTTGATGTGCAGTGGTGGCATCAGCACCTTCCAGGGGTCTACCAGTGGCTCTCACCTGACATTTCACCTCCCCACAGAGAACTCAGTCCACTATGACCAGTCCTGCCTGTGGTAGGGCACCATGGTGTCCCTGCTGTCCCAAAGGCAAAGATAACAGGGAAAAATTGTGAAACCGCCTTGGAGTCCCATCAGGAATTCCACCATTTTGAAGCCTCCTATGACCTCCCAGCCATACTTATCATATTTCAAGGAATTCAGCATGGTCTTGAATATATTGTTATCCTGTATTTATACTATTATTTATATTATTGGAAAGTTGTAGTAGTTACTCCAAGTTTACTCAACACTAAATATATCAGAAATGTTCTGGAATCTAAATACATTTTGAAACAACATGCAGATCCTGGACAAAAGCAATGTTTGTGGTGATTAATTTCTATTCTTCTGAGTCATAAGCAATTGGGAGATAACACTTAATACCCAGGAACAAAACAAAAAAAAAACTTGCTAGACTGCTGCTGGACCCGTTTTACATTTTCACTTGCCTTTCTTGACTTGACTTGATATGTAATGCTGATACAGGGCCTCTACGAACAGCTATTTATGATCGCTAGAAGCCCAGACCTTCCTTAATTCAAGTGACCCTAGTCTGGTACTAAAAATATCAACAGGGAGTGGCCGCGTCACGCTTCCTTACCAGTGTGGTGCGACCCCAGACAACTGCTTACAAGTGGGATGACTGGTTGACCAATCTGGGCGGGTACAGACAGAGACAAACTGTCACATAGACAAAAAAACATGCAGACCAACCAAAACATGCAGACCAACCAAAACATGCAGACCAACCAAAACATGCAGACCAACCAAAACATGCAGATCAACCAAAACATACAGAACAACCAAAATTTACAGACCAACCAAAACATGCAGACCAACCAAAATCTACAGACCAACCAAAACATGCAGACCAACCAAAATCTACAGACCAACCAAACATGCAGATCACCCAAAACAACATACAGATCAACAAAAACAACATGCAAATCAACTAAAACAACATGCAGATTAAGGAAAACAACATGCAGATCAACCAAAACCCAATGCAGATCAACTTAAACACAGACAGGTTGTGACATTTATTTGGAAACACCATAGGCAGTCTTTGTAAGATCGTACTCGGCAGTGTGTTATTTTGTTCATTTGGCAGCTGCTAAGAACACAGAGAACAGGCATGGCTGGAGGTGAAGGCAGGGCAGGCAGACAGAGACAGACAGACAGACAGCACCATGCTGCGACCAGGCTTTGACAATGAGATGAGACGACTGCTAGAACTTCTAGAACTCTCTCTGTTGGTTTCCCCTCAGGCAGAAATGTCTCCTTCAGAAAGGAACAGACACATTTTCCATCTCCATGGTAAATGACTTGCTTAAGGCTCCTCTGTCTCTCTCTCAATTATCTGTCTTTTCACAAATAGTGAGTGGTTATCTATTTACTATAATACCAGGGAGAATAAGGGAGCAGGAAGGGTGCGTGTTGAGCGAAATTCGATATGGGCGAAGCTTGAAGCAGGCAAAAGTGAAACGCACGCGGAACAGGGATGGGTTACCAACTAGGTGGGCAGCACCGGTCCAGACTGGAAGACCGCACGGACAAAAAAAGGCATCCAGGAAGGCAGAAAGGGATCAGAGCGATAATGGCTTGGCAGACAGATCTGTACTACAACAAAGGCTGGCCTCAATTTCCCTGAGATAAGGATTCAGCTAAGCCCTTAGTCCAACCAGAGGGAATAGGTGGATGAGTAGGTGGGTTGGACCGCCCCGTTTGGATACAAAGAACCAGGTGGGGATCAGGCTGGTCCAGAGGCTTGTGGATAACTTGACACTTGTGTGAAACAGGTCAGCGGATGAAGGTAGAGGGACACAGGGAGAAAGTCAGCAAGAAATGAAGAGAAAAATAGAGATGGAGGGAGGAAAATTGTGAGATGGAGATGGGGGGAGAGAGCAAAATGAAGGAAGAAAGAGAGAGATGGAGGGAGAGAAATTGATGGCGGGAGAGAAAGATTATAATGGAGAAAGAGAGAAATTGAGGCAGTAGAAGTGAGAGGGGCACATAGATTTTTCTGTCAATCGTTTCCCCAGACTCTCAGTCTGAATGTGCAAAGATTTGTGGACCAACGTGTGAGCTTTGACCTTTAGCAAATAGAGAGAATGGGAGAGAGCACAGCACAACCTACCAACCAATCATCTGCTCCCGGAAATGTAATGATGACAAGTAGTTTAATCAGTAACTTTCAATCATTGTTATTTAAGGCCTTCTTAAATGTGCTGCTCACTGTAACTTTGTGATAAGGTCTGAAAGAAATGTTGCTGGCAAAAAACCATTTCTGTCAAGCATTGGGCCTGATATGCAAGTTCATTTTTTACAAACATTTTCAAGTTATCCAACTCAACTCAGTATCACCCACCGAACATTTGAGCAGATGCAAGTTAAAGCACATTTTACTGCAGATTATGTCACGGCATCTGAAAAACAATTCAGTTGCAGAACATTCCAGTCTTGAAAGCTTCCAGGCTGTCTTTACTTGGTGAGCATCAACCCACTCTATTCCAGCAGGTTGAGAAAGGCTTAGGGCACTGCAGTTCTGGAGCAACACACACGCACACAAACAGCACGCGCAACATACACTGTTGTCTAAAGCGTTCTCTGCAAAAAAATAGAAAGAAAGTTGGAGACTTTGAAGTCAGCGAGGCGAAGAGCTCCTCTCAACAACTATCCTTATGACCGGGGAAAAGCAGGCTCTGTGTTAAATTCCAGCTTTCAGACACCGTATCTGTGTCTTTGCTGTATTACACTTTGTTCTTTACAGAATGTTTAGATTTTGGTTTGAAATAAGGAGTGGTGTGTTTGTTGGTCTGGTTTGATAATCCCTTAACATCATAAACATCCACACTATCATTAAACCCAGGCCTACTGTCAAGCATGACCCATGTGTGAAAAGAACTACACATTGTTCTTCAGTGCAGTTGAAGTATCAAGCATATTCTTAGAGCATATGGTAATTCAATTCTGTAGGTGATCTTCAAAGCCAAGTCTCTTCAGATTGTAGTTTGTCATCAATTAAAGGACAAATGTCAGACTTTGTGCACAAGTTGCACCTGCAATTACCTATTGCAAAAATATTTATACAGAGACCTTGATCAGACACATTTTTGCGCTGCGTTGGAGTTCAAAGAACACACAGTTGCTGAAGGTCATGTCTTAGTGATTGATTGAGGGTGACAGGGGTGAAGCCTAAAGCTGCCTGGTGTACTTGTTCTGTTATCAGAGATACTTCCAAATGTCCTTACCACGTTTTGTTTGTACGACATGGTCCGTTGATTTATTGTCACACTTTAGAGCAGGGATGGGCAAACCGAGACCTTTGGAAGGTTTAAGAATAAAATGAAATATTTTTCATAGGAGTATAATAAAAGTCTACTCTTACGTATATTTATGTTCTAATAACTTCCATTTTGAATTTGACCCGCAATTGTACATTACAAAACAAAAGTGCAGCATTCAGTTGAACGACAAAATCCTGAAGACCCAAAAGATTTTTCCACCAGACGATACAATTTTGGATGGGAGTGTCTGGGATCGAGATTAGTGCCACTAAGTGAAAAACAGCCTGCTGTCGAGCAAAGTTGCCCCAAGATGCTGTTTCGAGTGTAGTTTCTCGCCATAAATGGTTAAGATTTGGATATGTTAATGCAATGCTGATCCTAGATCTGTACATAGAGGTTTAAACTGTTAAGGTAAACCCATATCAGCTAATCTTCCCTCAGTAGCACCATACACCTGAGATGGAGAACTCTCCCTCCATTCAGGCCTGCGTAACTTATTAGCCATTCCAGGTCCAGGAGAGCACAGGCTCCATTGTTCATTTAGCTCAACAGCACCATTGTAGGGTGAAACTGAGACCCGTGTGGTTCAGTAGCATAAGGAGCTTACTCTATGTATCCCCTCGCCACAGTGGACTGATGTAATACATAAACTGATTGTCAGGTTAGCTTTTAATGCACTATGATGCCATTATGGTGCGTTTTCATGCTATTATGATGCAGCTATCATGTATTACAATGTAGTCATGGTGTGCTTATTATTTATGATTCATGATGTTTTTATAATACATGATGCTGCTGTTATTAGGCATTATAATACTGCTGTATTGCATTAGGATGCTGCTATAATGTATTATGTTGCAAATCTTATTGCTGTAATAATATGCTGTTATATGATATTTTATTGTTGTCTAATTACCTGGACTAAAATACCAATTATATTATTATTAACTACGGCTTAGTAAGTGCTGTATGTTTCAGCTAATACCCTGGAAGACACACCTGCTCAGACATTCATGTTTTTGTGGTCTTCATTCTGTTGCAACTTCACTGAAGTTGTTCCCTGAACGGGAGTGTGCATTCAGGCGTCTTTGCAAGCTTGCATTTGTGTGTATGACTCATCTGTATCTCAGCCTCGATGTCTGTCTATTAGCCATTCTTTTGTGGTTGCCATCTGAGTCAACTCTTTGTTGTGGCTCTATGACCTGTGACCTCATAGCTCCAACAACCTTTCCCCTGCAGGGGGGTACCTGCACACAGGTACAGACTGGCTTATAGGATGTCTATGGGGGAGGGGGACTTGACAAAAATCTGAGGGAGTCCTTTGATGTTTTACTGGCTCTCTGTCCCTTCCTCCACTCTTTCTCTGTCCATCTCTCCACCCTCAGTCTGTCCTTCTCTCCACCCTCTATCTGTCTCTCTCCTCTCTTTCTCTGTCCCTCTCCAGTCTCTCTGGAGAATGGATTTCAATGATTATTTCTTCCATGGACATAAAATAGATGCTTTGCGTTGAAACACAATCTGTGCAAAAGGCTCCCAAATATAGCTGTATAAGCGCCTTCCAGTTAGGAAGCAGGGTTCAATACCATCTCTACCCTTCACTAATCTGTCTGCACCTTACCTGTCTCCTTCTGGTTTGTACTGAAAATCAAATCCTTGCTAAACAAAATACAGGAGACTATAACCCCAAAAAATGTATAGCAACTAAACCATCATCTGGCATAACAAGATTAGATTAATACCATGTCATCAACTTAAACTGGAATCGTCAGCGCTGAATCAAGTCCAGGGAAATTACATCAGAAAAAAGATGAAGGTTTTGGGATCGCTGGTACACTGTATAGGAGACAAAACATTTGATCCTCATTGATAAATGAAGCTGCAAGCTAGGGAATGTTCAGGTCAGAGAGGCCAGATGTCCATTGATAATGAAGTCAGAAATGGCATCCTGTTATGTACTGTTTCGTTTGCTGTTTCAGCTGTCATTCTCTATCTCCCTGCTGGATCGCCTCCTAAGGCCAAACGGGACCAGCCCTTCAAAGCATATCAAAAGAGATAAGAATCATTGTAATATGCTAAATAGTCTGAACCGTCTGGCTTGACAAGCGTCGTGTCACAGACTATTTTACGCAAGCCATTGATCTGACTACATGGTATGATATATGTACATACCCTATGTGCCCTGTATCTAGCCACAAGCATGCTCTGTGTAAGCGCAGCAAGGAGGCCCTCTTCCCCACACTCTGTTGTTTCCTTTTCAGTCACTCACATGGGAAACCCTCTAATCATTCATTCCATGCAGTCGCGTTGTGTTCTCGTCCTTTAATTAGCTGCTTAGTCATTCTCCCATAACCTCTCAGGCTAACGCATTTATCTCCCTGCCTTGTCTGTCTGCCTTGTCTATCTGTTTTAACACAGCCCAGGCGACACCCACCAGCACACACCCTTGTTTTCTCTGCCCCCAAAACCTCTCCCATCTTCACCAGAAGGGAGGACACCAATATCCCTGAGAAGTAGTTAAGTGAGGCAGGCTGGGTAAAATAAAAATAACAATATGTTTTACAATCAGCTGCCTATTGTCTTGCACTGCCATAACCAACAATAACTGCCACACACATACACACACACACACAAACATACAATGTGTGCGTTCTATGAATGCCTTGTTGCATTGCCTTGTTTACAACAGTCTGGGTTTATGGCGATATAAAGCCATGGATGAAGTATGAAGTACACAGAGACATATACAGACATTAAGAAAGAATCACCCTCCCTTCTCTTTAATATGAAAAACTAGAATGTTTGAACATGTCATTTCTCTAGGGGACTTATTGCATAACATGCTGGTAGAGCTGAGCGATTAGTGCTTCTTGAGGTCGGTCCAGTTTCGTTTTGATGTGCCCGTTAAACAGTAGCCTACGTCATTCATCCACATCTCAATGTTGCATGTGTATATAACTGTTTTATTTGATAGCTCAGTCACTTAGTTATGATTTTTCCAAACCATAATTAACACCATACCCAATCAGCTGGCTACTTCCTCTTTCACCACCCTCTCTGGCCTTCAACTCACAACTATTTCCAAGCCGCTCATTTTCATCCTTCAGTGAAATCCCTGAAATTGAACAATCCCCCATAGTCACTAGCATCAAGATCTCAAACAGTGCCCTTGGTCCCCTGCTTTCTATTCAAAGCCTGCCACCCCACACTCTCCCCTCTCATCACCAGTGTAATTAATTCGGTGTAATTAGTTCCCCCGCCCTTAAGCTTACTGCTGTCACCCCGATACTAAGAAAACCTGTATTTGAACCTGAGACCCCTAACATCTACTGGCCCATCTCCAACTTCCCTTTTCTGTCCAAAATCCTTGAGCAAGTTGTTTCTGCTCAACTCAAATCCCACCTTGCCTCCAATAACCTCTACAAACCTTTCCAGTCTGACTTCCACTCCAAACACAGCACAGAATCCGCCCTACTGAAATCACCAATGACATACTTCTCTCTGCTGACTTTGGCTTCCTCACCATCCTCATCCTTCTCGGACCTCAGCGCCGCCTTTGACACCATCAACCACTCCATCCTCCAAGCATGCCTTCAATACTCCCTCTGCATAATCGGCACCACCCTATCCAGGCCTAACACTTATCTCTCTGACAGACATCAATACATTTCCACAAACAACTGCAAATCTTTATCATCCACGGTACTCGATCCCCTCCTCAGTACTCGATCCCCTCCTCAGTACTCGATCCCCTCCTCAGTACTCGATCCCCTCCTCTTCATCCTCTACATCCTTCCCCTTGGACAGATCCTCTGCTGTCATGGCCTCCAGTTTCACTGCTATGCCAGTGACACTCAACTTCACCAATCCTCCAAAACCATCACCTCAGCCACCCTCTCCACCCTCACCGCCTGCCTTACAGACATTAAATCAAACTGAACTTGCTCGGACTCATCTGCATTAAATTTGAAATCCTCATCATCGGCCCAAGCTCCCTCACCTGCTCCACCCAGACCGTCTCAGCATAGATGGTTCCATTGGCAACCCCTTCTCCCAGACCCGTAACATTGTAATCATCCTTGACCCCACCCTTTCGATCCTACCTCACGCCCATCAAGTATTAAAACTGCATTCCTCCACCTCAGGAAAATTACCTGCATTTGGCTCCCCCGTCCACTCGTCCATGCCTCATACCTTCCAGACTTGACTACTGCAACAGCATCCTCTACGATTCCCCCCAAGAAATCCTCAATAAACTTTAATATGTCCAGAACTCTGCTGCCCGCTGACCTCCACCCATTAACGAGACCACATCACCCCTGTTCTCCACAACCACTATTGGCTCCCAGTCAAATATAGGATTCATTTTAAATTACTACTCACCACCTACAAAGTCATAAATAACCCGGCCCCACCCTACCTCCCCAATCTCCTTGTCTGCCATACCCCTACCCAATGCCTCAGGTCTGCGGACACAACCACTCTTAAAACCTCCAGAACTAAGCGCCAGACCTTCAGCTTCTGCACCCCAACTCTGGAACACCCTCCCCAACCACATCCATCAGGATAACACCTTGCCATCCTTCAAATAGGCCCTTAAAACGCACCTCTTCAAACTTGCATTCGGCAGCTAACCCATTCTATTGCCTTGCCTCCGTCTCATGATTCCCTAGTTTTTAACCACCTATTTCTCATTTTACCGTTTATTTGTAGCTATTAAAGTGATTGTATTCTGTATGCTTACCCTTTGAAGTGCTTTGAGTACCTAGAAAAGCACTATACAAGTTCAAATTCTTATGATTGTCATCTTATTTCTGTTAAGCAGTTTATTACCGCCTTGCCTGACAACCCTGTGATGTTATCTCTATGTTTCCTTCTTCAATTTAGCTTGGCTAGTAGTAGGTGGTAGTAGTAGGTGGCTAGCTTACGCAGTAGCCTGGTGCCTAATATAATCACAGAACTAACTGAAGTAAATATTTTAATAGTTTTCTAAATATATCAGTTCTTTCAAATGTATGTATCAATCGCATAAAGTAGCTATAAAGTTTTCACACTTGAAATGGAAATCCAAATTGAATCGCAATTGGTTTGGTTTGGGATTTCATCATTTTTGACAATTTGGTTAATTGCTCAGCACTTAATGTTTGAGTAAAAACAAACAACAGAACACAGCAGACCCAAGTGATGATCTTACCTGATAAAGATTAATGATCGGATTTAAACATTGTTTTAAAAAACGCTAATTGCGAGCATGTTATAGCGCCTCTTCATATTCTGTTCATTTCATTTAATTCCTTTTAATGCTGGAGTAAACAGAGCTATCCTGACCCTAATAAGACTCAGCTGTATTTTGTCTATGTAGTCTGAATATAGACATGCAGACTAATGAATGGTATTGAAGAGATATGGAAAGAGAGACAGAGAAAAGACGTAGGATAATCAACCTGTTCTAAATGTTTTATATTTGAGTCATTTAGCAGACACTTGTTCGGAGAAACTTTTTCAGATAACTACTTGGGAGAACCACAAAACTCAGTAATAGTAAAATGTACCATTTGCTCTTATAACGGAAGCAAGATTCATCTGGAAACCAGTGGAGTGTGTTGAAGAGTGGGGTGACGTGGGAGAAATTGGACCAAGCTGTGTGAATTAAGATCAAAATGTTGCAGAGCATGAACCTGTGGGAACGAATCCTTGCTTTGATGTCTGTGGAGAACGACAAGTTAACTTGTGTCTTGCCAAGGTATTATACACTTTGGGAGGGGGACACTGTGATGTTGTTAACCATAATGGAGAAGTCTTTGATTGGACAACCCTTTCCACGAAGGAAGAGCAGCTCCGTTTGGCAAGGGTGAGATTGAGGTAGTGGCCTGTCTTGGGCTCTGTATCCAGCATATTGGACTAACAGGTTCAAAAGAAGTCTGTACATTTTGAGGGTTTATCAACCACTGACCATTTTGAAATTCCTGCCCTTTTGTATGTAGCTAATTGGACACATTAATGTAATCTTGCATTTCTGTGATTGAAACAAAGTCACCGTGCATTTACTTAACAGTTTGAAGCAAAATATACACATCACGCATAAGTTAAGGCTTAAGACAATAAAAGACATCTGTGCCATGTCAGGAATAGAGTTGTATTCTATAAAAGTGGAGGCATCTTGTCAGCATGTGCCTAAAGAACTGAGCAGATGTCTTATAACAAACTTTAGAGACAAAAACAATACCCCAATGGGCATCTGTATGAAAATTAATTTAACATAACACTTTATAATATATACATATTTGTGGTTTAAATAGTCTCTGGTGGTCTCTCTGCCACAGAGTGATGCATTTTTAGCAGCTGGCAGACCATACATCTAAACCTCGACAATAATCCACTAGAGAATGCCTAGGTCTTATCATAATAAAAGTCAATGCAAACGTATTGGTATAATGTGTCTTTAGGAAACATGGTTACAAAATGCTGGGGAAGTACTTGTGAGGAGGATTGACCGGCTGATCTCTGCACACTTGAAGTTTAATGAGATTGTCAACTCTGTGTTTGACATGGTGTTTTCTTTGTTTAAGCCTGTAATAATATAGATGAGATGTATACTGATAATACACCACAGTTAGAAGCCTGGTCCTGGCATTCCACTATGAGTTGTGATAGAAAGATAAAGTTAGAAAATGTGTGTGCATGTGTGTGTGTGTGTGTGTGTGTGTGTGTGTGTCAGAGCCATTAGGGTGTTGACAATGTGGAGGTGAGGTAACTCGTTTATGGGCCTCTGGGATCCTATCCAAGCCTAAGAATACCTTCCTGTGTTATTGCGGGGCACTGAAACACATATCCATACACATTAAAGTAGTTAAAAGCCCAGCCCTGATGAACATCTTGAATTACCACACTGTGTACTAGGAGTAATTATGACAATGTGCTTTAAAGGCTCCTGCTATCCCTGTGACCTCACAGTGTCTCAGTGTTCCCTACAGGAAGTGCAATGAGCTTCTCCCTTCATGGCATCACAGAGGAATGTAGTTGGATGTAAAGTAACCCACTGCGTTAACTAAGAAGCTAAAGACACCCCACGCTGTCTGCCTGCATTGGCCCACGTAATGACGTTTCAGATGGCAGATATCATTTATGGTCTGTGTGGGAGGGCTGACCCTTAGCAGGAGTTATATTGACCCCTGAACGTGTGTTTCAGCGAAAGACCGCTGCTCGATCTTTAGGCTGGCACAGAACCACTGACTGTTGACTCATTTGCACTGATGTGTTGACGAGTCAATACTTGAGAGCTGAAGATAAATAGCTCTTTGTGAATAAGTCCTGCAGGTTGTTAGGTAGTTCATAAGTCATTGTCTTATAGTTCTGCTTTTCTTCTCATTGTTATATTGCTCTACTTTGTTTTCTGTTTTCTCTTGTTCTTTGTCAATCCCCCTGTCTTTCTTTCCCCCTCTTTCCTTCACAGTCTCACATATTTCTTCCTCTCATCTTTTGTAAGAGTATCTCTGAAGTTCTGGGCGTGACGTGTGGAGTTGAGAGTACATGGTTTGTTGAAGAGAGAGACTCTTCTCTCTCCCTCCAGATGTCATCGCAATTTATGTCTGTAATTACCCATCTTTAATAACACAGTGGGTCTGGAGAGGGAGAGATAGAGAGATAAAGAGAGACTGAAGATAGAGAGAGACACAGTCAGCCGCCACGGCTGCCAAGCTCAGTGTGTTGCCAAAGCCTGCTGCTGGTCGCTGTCTCTGATGTTGTTGTGTTTGTTATCATGCTGTGTCTCTCTCTCCCCACTGTCATGTGTTTAGGTGTGGCATAGGTGTTATTGTGTCTGCCTCTTCTCATGAGCCATCTCATCCTGTTGCAGACAGACGCACTCTGACATTTGTTTTGTTGTTTTGTCTGCTTTTGTTTCAGATGTGTTTTTATTCATAGACAGTTGTGATGATTCTATTTATGGAGGCCCCCTGTACGTGTGTCTGTGCGCTTGTCTCTGTGTGTGTCCTCGTGTGTGTCCCCTTCTTCAGTCTAGTCTGGTCCTATCTGGCTACAGTTGCCTTCCTTTTTGCACGTTGTTTCTCTCTCCTTTTACCCCTCCTCCTTTCTGTCTGTTTGTCTCCTCTTTCCCCTTTCCTCTCTCTCTTTCTCTGTCCTCTAACCCCCCCCCGTCTGTCTCTCCCCAACAGCTTGTTAAATCAAATTCCACTGACTTCTTTGAAGTGTGACCACGTACGCCCATGTGGGTATTTATTTCATCACACGCAGAGATGTTGCACTTGTTGCTCGGCCCGAGTCTGTGCAGCAGATGTAGCTAACAAACAACGCTCCGCTCAGGGCTTTTCTCTTCCACTTATGCCATTGCGCCGTTACTTGCCGACGCTGGCAGAAAGTGACGGCTGAAAGACGTCAGCGGAGAAGCCGCCTTTCATTGTCATCTCCATTTCCAGACGAGCTCTGAGCAACCGAGAACGCAGATTCACGCGGCCAGTGGTTCTTAACCCTCTCCAGGGGACCCCCCAGCCATTTCATCTATTATATGTATCCCAGAACTAGTACAGCTTAATCTAATTAACTAATTTATCTAATTAACAAGCCCTTACCTGTTGAATCAGGTGAGCTAGTTCAGGGCAAAAACATAACTGTGAGAAGCCAATAACACACGCCGACTATACGCCCCCAGCCACCCCTGCCAATCCACATCCAGCTAAGTTGACAGGAGGACAAAGACAGATGAACTGACAGTAGCCCGCGATCTTTTAGTCAAAGGGAACTTGGAGACCCACTGAGCCCTGAAGTTTCATTGCCTGCAGTTTGAAAGCCTTATTGAAGTGGTCTTTGCTGCCTACCTGGCGTTAACTCGGCCGAGGAAGGTTGAAACAGAGTCCTGCAGTCCGCCGCTCCGCTGTGACCACGTGCACTAAATAAGCCAGACAGAGGCATCCATCTGCTCATAAAGCGAGAGGGCTCTGACTTAGTCATAAAGAAAAGGCAGTCAGGCTGATTTTTAGAGGACATGTTGTTAGTTTCCACTTCCACTCAAACTCAGAGTTCTCTCTGTTTCCTTTTTTCTGTCATTCGTTTCTCCCATTCTATTTGTCCAACCGTCTGCACTCTTTTCATTTGGTCGTGGCCCTTCGGTCAACCGTGTTATATGACTGTGGTCTATAAATGTGGGCAAGTGGCATGGGTCGGATGAGCAGTCCAAAGAGAAAACGGTCCAGGACACGGTTTGCTTTCCACAAGATGCCCGGTCAAAAATGGTGCACTACATAGGGAACGGGGTGCCATTTGGGAAGCATTCATGGATAGTGAGTGTTCAGCGCTGGCCTTTAAACCTCTTGTGGGATTCCCAGAAAACCTTGCCCTGCTTGTGTTTCATCCTTACGCAAACATCGATGCATCTGTGGCTGCTGCTGTTTACGTAGACAAGCTATCGTGTCAGCCAAAACGTTTACATTGGCACCGCTGTGGCAGGCAGCGGAATTGTGAGCACGCGTGTGTGGTCCTCGGTGTGATCCCCTTTCTACTTCTCTCTCGCTGTTTATCCCTCTAGTTTCTCGAGGTATAGAATGCGTCCTGAAGAATCAAAATACAAGCCTCGTTTGAAGTCTTAAACACGATGCGCGTGTGCTAACACAATGTCCATAGATGCGGTGAAGAGACCAATAGAAAGCAAGCCTCAGTGACACCATCTTCAAGAACTGGAACTCAAAGTGGATATTTTTCATATCCCGCAGCTTTATGTATTGTGACATGTCCACACTGTGCTTTCTAGTCCATTTTCTATATATTTGTCTGTTTATCTTTTAGAATATGTTTTTTTTGTTTTTGTTGAAGTGCCTGCAAAATACTAATGCACACAATAGTTTGGTATCAGAGCAAGGATTAACACATCTTTTCAAGTACCTGGGACTTTTGTTGCTTTTAGGGAATGTGCATCATCTTCAAGTAGAATCACTATCATATCTCTGTAGGCCATGGAAGTCAGCGTTTGAAAGTGATTTTGATATCATGGTGCATATCAGCACTCTTACATGATATAGTCTACAGCAAGGGCATTCTAATCTGTCCCTTAACGTCAGTTCCACTCCATTTTGTTGTTGCAACTAATCAGAACATAGGCTCCTGTTCTACCTCATCATTAATTGCCCCCACCTTGTGTCCCAGGTCAAAATAAGTCCCGTATTATGGGGTTGCAATGACGTAATGATGAGCAACTGGCTTGGAGGGCCTTATTTGAATACCACTGGTCTACAGTTTTCATGGTCCATTTTTGCTTTATATCTCCACTTTTACTTCCAGTGGCCAGAAATCCCAGGTTGCATCTTTAATTGTGATGTAGTTGATTGGTGACTATGACATGTTGGTGTTGACATTAGGGCTGTTGCGATATACCGCTGTTGACGATAACCGTGATATTAAAAGAAATCATATTGATATCATGTTAATAATACACATATGGTAATATCGTATTCACTAAAGCCAGTCTCGGTATTTCCATACCTTATTCATGTCTGCTATAGACAAACAAAGTGCTTAAACAAAGAGACTGGACCTGTGCACAGGCATTGAAATCAACTCGTTAGCCATACTAGAATCCCCGGGAGAAATCCGCAAAGACGGGCCATTTTTGTAGCCCATTTACGTGGATAAAGGAACATTGTATTTTTCCCCAAACTCCTCTAGGTTTTTCAACAGCTTATTCATGGACAAACGATGTATGTGCTTAAACTACGAGTCTGGACCTATACACAAGCATTTGGATTAACGCCCTTTTGTAGCCTATTCACTGGATGAAAATGCTTTGTATTTTTCCAAAAAAACAACTCTCGTGAAGTCTTGTGGCCATGATAATCGTGTAGTGAAAATCAGCTATTGTGACAGCTCTAGTTGACATACATACAAGCCTCCAAACAACAAACATATTGTAAAGGCACACTACGCCGTCGTGGATTAAAATCCTGCAGCGCACGCAAGGTCCCCCTGCTCAAGCCAGCACATGTCCAGGCCCGTGTGAAGTTTGCCAATGACCATCTGGATTATCCAGAGGAGGAATGGGAGAAGTTCATGTGATCTGATGAGACAAAAATAGAGCTTTTTGGTCTAAACTCTACTCACCGCGTTTGGAGGAAGAAGAAGGATGAGTACAACCCCAAGAACACCATCCCAACCGTGAAGCATTGAGGTGGAAACATAATTCTTTGGTGATACTTTTCTGCAAAGGGGTCAGGAAGACTGCAGTGTATTGAGGGGAGGATGGATGGGGCCATGTATCGCGAGATCTTGGCCAACAACCTCCTTCCCTCAGTAAGAGCATTGAAGATGAAACGTGGCTGGGTCTTCCAGCATGACAACGACATGACAACGACATGACAACGGTCTTCCAGCATACACAGCCAGGGCAACTAAGGAGTGGCTCCGTATGAAGCATCTCAAGGTCCTGGAGTGGCCTAGCCAGTCTCCAGACCTGAACCCAATAGAAAACATTTGGAGGGAGCTGAAAGTCTGTACTGCCCAGCAACAGCCCCGAAACATGAAGGATCTAGAGAAGGTCTGTATGGAGGAGTGGGCCAAAATCCCTGCTGCAGTGTGTGCAAACCTGGTCAAGAACTACAGGACACGTATAATCTCTGTAATTGCATACAAAGGTACCAAATATAAAGTTATGCTTTTCTGATGTATCAAATACTTATGTCATGCAATAAAATGCAAATTAATTATTTAAAAATCATACAATGTGATTTTCTGGATTTTTGTTTTAGTCTCTGACAGTTGAAGTGTACCTATGATACAAATTATAGACCTCTACATGCTTTGTAAGTAGGAAAACCTGCAAAATCATCAGTGTATCAAATACTTGTTCTCCCCACTGTAAATTTACTATATATAATGAAGTTCTATAAATGGCAGCATTTTTGCATTTTGTAAACTTTTTCTTTAATTTAAATACATATTTAACAACAAATATTCTGTTCTGGAACTCTCCAAACTAAACTATTACCTCTTTATTATGTCAGGTAGAGTATAATGTAATAAGCAATAAGCTATAAACAATAAGCTAGATTGGT
The DNA here is from genome assembly GCA_016801105.1 of Esox niger. Lineage (NCBI taxonomy): Eukaryota > Metazoa > Chordata > Actinopteri > Esociformes > Esocidae > Esox > Esox niger. The sequence goes on along the minus strand of JACXGJ010000501.1, from coordinate 54,506 downwards.
TAAAGTTACATATTTGATTCTCTCCTTTCATTGGAAAGGGACTAAGGTTTACACAATCTCATTCAGCTGTCAGGTATGTGTGATAAACGCCACAGATATTTGCTGTTGAATTAGCTTACTTGGAACTTGGCACCTCAGGTTGTATTAAAAGTATTATATCTTCGGCTTGGCTTTCAAACTAGTCCTGATAGAACAACTGTCCCCGTCGCTCGTTCTTTCTATTCTCTCTCTCTTAGAACTGAAACGAGTTTGATATGGAGTTTAACTTTTGTTCTCTTTAATCTATTTTAGCCCCAGACCATAGAAGTGAAATGAATGTAAAACAACTGGAATTATAATGACACAAAAGATTCTGTATTATTTCGGATATGTTTGGCTTTCGGGTGAGTTTGTTAATCTTGGAACACGAGTTCTAATATTATTCACAATGTCTACAGTTTAGCATTTTATTACACACACTGTCTAATGAACTCATAGTGGATTGGCGTTGGTCTGGTGAAGTGAGAAAAGAAAGTTAGTTAGCTAGTGTTTTCCTTACAACCACACCCCCCCACTCCCCAAGGCCATCCCAAATCAGGCTCTCTCTAGTGTTTAGACCTGTGAATTCCAGTGCTAGACACACAATATCTTTTGGCTCTTATTTAATCTCTGTCTCAGAAGGCCTCCTCCACTACTGGAGTGTATGAAGTCTTCCGCCCACTGATATATCTCTGTTTCTGTCTATTGTATCTTCACAGATATATGCACACTCACAAACAGACGCATGTGCGTGCCCAAGCCAGACTTGTAGCATAGTTTTAGAAAGTGCACACTCCTCCTGCCAGTTTCACACACACACACACACAGACACTCGCAAGCATTAGCCTTATGGCAGTGATACTTCCAGTGTTATGATCCTTTGGCCTATCACCTGTCATCCAAATGAACCCAGCTCGCCCAGACAATGCACATACTCTAGATTCCAGCACCTCCTCGCTGGGGCTCAGACACCATACCTCCCACAGCCCTCACGTGTCTCCGGGTTTTCTCCCAAGCCCAACTTTTTGCCTGTTGACAATTAACAAAACAATCTCAATCTGAGCCAGACAGAATTCCGTGGAAACGTTTATTTGCGCACCACTCCATGTAGTTCACTGTGTTTCATGGCAGTCCCTGTGTGTGTGTGTGTGTGTGTATGTGTGTGTGTGTGTGTGTGTGTGTGTGTGTGTGTGTGTGTGTGTGTGTGTGTGTGTGTGTGTGTGTGTGTGTGTGTGTGTGTGTGTGTGAGCCAGACTGTGCGTGTGCGTAAATGTCTATCTGTAGCCCGAACAGCCAGTGGTGAAGAAGTGTTAATTCATAAAATATAAAACCTCAATAGGGCCTCAGGACAGACCAAGTGAATAAGGACCAAATTATTCTAGAACTACCACCCAGGACTTCCTATAAGGGACAGTGTCCCTTGTCTTGGGATGACACCCATTTTATGAGACGCAGGTGGCTTTTGGGAATTGGAATATCATGATATTACTTACAGAACTAAACTTGTATTTTCAGCTACTCTCTATCTCTTATTAGACACCGTTTCTGAAAATCTGGTAGTTCATAGGAAGTCTAGTTTCCAAGGACTACTGCGCTATGTGACCTTGAACCTAGTAGTTTATATGGCTCAGTGGAGATTATTTAAAGGATCTCTCTGGGATCATTTAGACAGGTAAAAGCAATATGGTCATGCTATCCAATTCTCTCAGAACTCGCGCTCACTCTTTAAAGATGCATCTTGGGAAATGTAGTGAATGCTTGAAGTACTGCATGGCTAACCTTCGCCCTCATCTCTGTTCTTTCACCAGTGCCAGGGAACCTAGGCTGTTTTAAGGACAGTGGCGATCCGCCCACCTTGACGGGGAGTAGTGAGACGTCAAACAAGCTCACCATTCAGAACTGCATAGGCTTTTGCCGCAAACAGAAATACAAGGTAAGACAGTTCAGAGACAAATTCTCCCAAATTACACTGTATTTCCTACACTGCTCTGTTCAAAGGTAATGCACCATATTTTCCAGAAAAGAAAAACAGGGAATTGATTGAAATTCCATGAGTTTGCGGCCTTGATTGGTCAAGTGGTCTGAGACGCAACCTCAGGCACACATATGCTGTAGCGTCCAGCCCACTGCCCTTTCAGCAAAAAGAATCCTCTTGTCAGGTCAAATAAAGCATAAAAATCTATGAAACTGTATCACAGTAAAAGAAAATCACAAAATTTTGCATTTCTTAAAGTTATTTGGAGCCACATACATTTAGGGCCCTAGAAATAACTTTATTCATTGATTATGTAAATAACTTTATATGTATCAATGGATTTTTAAAGGATATAACTTGCCTTGTGAGCTTAGTTTCATGGTTGCACTATTCCAAATGCCTTGTTGGCTTAGTTTCACTCAAAATCAAATATATCCCCTTGTTTGGTTTACAAAACCTTTTTCTGTTCTTTTTTAGCGTGGATGGTCGGCCCTTGCATCCATAGCAGCTGTCATTCATTTTAGAATTTGACAAAAACCGGTGCGGAGATAGCTTTTTAAAAATGTTTCTGCTGACTCCTGCTTTAATGACCAATATAGCGAATAGCATGCCATTCAAGATCAGTTCAGCAAAATACTGTGACATCTGAACACCCTAACCTCAGTTTCATCTGCAAATAATTATCTCCGACGGGGAAAATGGCAGTCTGTTTGAGACACTCTATATCTAGTGTGGCATTAGATGATGAATTGTCCCAGACAGTTGTTAATGTGCTCTCTAGCCTTCTATCATCATGGGCATTGACCATGAGTACAAACAGTGCCATGTGTTTCAGTTCTATGGGACTACATCCGGGTGGCACTGCATCACATTCGACTATCATATCCTGTCTGGTGTCTTCACTGATGAGCAGTGACAGTCAGTCCCTATCCCTGTGCTCTCTGTTGTGCGCCTTTGTGTGTGTGTGTGTGTGTGTGTGTGTGTGTGTGTGTGTGTGTGTGTCTCTATTCCTTCTTTCGCTGATGGAACTGACAGACTGTCGCCACAACATCTCTCAGCACTTTGATTGTCTTTTAAAAAATAAATTAAAATGCATTGTCCCCTGACTCCATCTGACTTCACTATAATAAACCACCATATCCAAACCATTAGTCAGTCACTCAGTCAGTAGTGAAACCCAAATGTTACCCTGTTAGCTAGGTAGTACACTACTTTTGACCAGGGCATATGAAACCGGGAGACATTTTGGAAAACAGCCAGTGACTCAGTGATTCAGATGCCATGGCCCACTGCTTTCTGGTCTGTCACCCGAGGAATTCACGTCGGCGTTCCCTCCTCTCCCGTTGACTGCTTTTTTCGTCCGATAAACACAGAGCTAGGACGTCGTCATTCACGTTGGTCGGGTGGGCAGGCAGAGGAGCCAGTTCCATAAATTCCAGCCTAATGAGAAAACGTTCCGAATGAAGGGAAGTGATGCAGTACCTTCGTATGAATACATTTATGGGAAGAAAGTGACACAACAGTCTTTGAATTGGAGACAATGGGAGCTCTTAGTCAGTGGACTGCCTCTAAACTGAGCATGGCTGGTTTAGATCTCAATTGTGAAAGGAAGGTCAAGACATGAATTGTTTTGGGCTCCCCAAAAGGCTACCTAGTAGTTCATTTAAAGTGCCATATTGTGCTGAAAAGTAGTGCACTATTAAGGGAATGGGCTGTAATTTAGGACCTGTCTTTTGATTTGGTTTCTTTTTCTGATACGTCTCACCACAACATGGTTTAAGGAAATGTTTTCGGTGTTCTGACAAAGAGGTCTGACGGCGACACTATTTCAGACTGCTTTATTTTGGCCTGCCTCTGAGAGGGCTTTGATGTTTAGACGGTACTCGCAGGCAGCCTTTAATTACTGCCAACAGAGTTGGGCTGTGTCCTGAATGCCAGCCGTTCCCTTATGGTGAGCAAGTGCACAGGTTTGGGAATATGCTTCCATTTGGTACATGTGAAGAGTGTCTGGATAATTCATTTCCCCTAAGATACGCACCCAATTATCATCAAACATCTGATTGTACTTAGTTTAGTCATGAAAATATATTATTTTAGTATGAAACCATTTTCAAGCTATGCCAATTTGATTATCTAACAGCATCTCTAATCAAGTGCGGCAGTTAAATCTCATAAGGTGGTTGAGGTGGTGTTTTTTCCTTTGCTTTAATGCAAAAGGGTTTGTTTTGTAATAAGGCAAAGGCCTCATCCTCTTTTGAAGTCCAAAACAAATAGAAGGTATTTGTATAAGGGACTGATTTCCATGTCTCTCCCTGTTCCATAGCTGGCTGGGATGGAGTCGGGTTATGCCTGTTTCTGTGGCAATGACCTGGACCTGCGTCGCCATGGTGAGGCACCAAGCATGGAATGCAACCACGTTTGTTTCGGTGACCACACCCAGCCCTGTGGAGGTGATGGATGGGTGATCGTCTTCGACAGTAAGTAGATCTGCCATTATATGGTCCATTAAACTTGATCCAAAGAATACTGTACAGGAGCCTTAGCACCAACATTTCCTTGGTGCCTGAAGATCAAGCTTAACTTAAAAAAGAAGTCATTTGTACTCAATGGCAATTTACCAGTGTGAGGCAAAGGAAGAAGAAAAACTGTCAATCGTCAATTTCCCCACATACAATAATGGATCTAAAAGGACCAACTTTTGAAAAAGTAAATGACTTCACTTCAGAAGTTGGAAGAGTAACTCAAAGAGAATGTTCTCGCGTCCTTTGTTGTCTTGAGATGGTTTGCTGATTTTGGCAAAAGGACACATGAGAGATTCTCTCAGGTTAATGGAAGACTGCCACATAATGAAATACAGATTTCAAAGCCTTTGTCAACAGAATTGGAACAATGACGAAATACGCCTTGTTCAATATAGTCTCTTCTTTCCAATGTGATGAAAACACTTCATTCCAGTCTGTGGCTCACTGAGACAGTGTGTTTACTCTTTGTGGTTTTCTGGATGTTTCTATGGACACATAAAAGTCGATGGAGTTAGTTTGACAGATGGCAGACAACCAACTGGTTCAATGATTAGGTCAGTAACCAAAAGGTCATTGGTTCAAATCCCGCTGACATATATAAATATAAATATCTGTCAATGTTCCCTTTAGGAAGGCATTTTGGCCTAATAGTTCCTGTAGGACACTTTGGATAAGAATGTTTGCTAAATGACTGAAATGTAACAAGGGAAATAAAAGTTTGCATGTAAATCAAATGAAATAATTGAAGGGTCATCGATTGAATAACTTTCCCTGTTTCTGTCCTCCAGCTCGAGTGGGGGCGTGTGGGGGTAACTACTCTGCCCCTTCTGGGGTTGTCTACTCCCCTGATTTCCCTGACAAGTACCAAGCTGGGAGGGTCTGCTACTGGACCATCCAGGTATATCTGGTTTGGTTTCTAACCTACACTACCTGTTTTGCTTTTTGTTTCACTATCTGTTACACTGTTTCAAATGATTTTTTTCTTATTGTTTATCGTCCAGTCTGACGTCATGTAGAAAATAAATCCACAGAAGTTATACAAGTTATGTTAATTATTTCTGCTTTTTTTGTTACCAGGTTCCGGGAGCCTCCACAATCTTGTTCAACTTCACCTTCTTCGACATCTCGGACCAGAAGGACATGGTTGAATTGCTTGATGGCTTTACCAACCAGGTGGTGGCAAGGTTCGATGGCCGCAACCCGCCCAGAGATCTGGTTAACATCACTGGAGACTTTGTCATCCTTTACTTCTACTCAGATGGAACAAACCAGGCTCAAGGCTTTGCTGTCACATACCAAGGTGGGTTCGCTCATGAACACCCACACACACCACCAGCACACCGCATACATGCACAAACACACACACACACGCACACACAAAGTAAAAGACCTGCAAACATTGTGTAGGTAAAGAACTCACATGTATAGCTTTACTAGTCAAAATGCTTGTGGTGATGTTAGAGTTAATGCTATTGAAACAATCAGTCACTTTAGTGAGGGGGCTATGATGGCATATTCCCCAACCAAAAATGTTGGCCCAGACTGTTTAGAGGTTGTCATAACAATTGGAAAAAATTTACAAAAAGTTGTTGTAGTAAATATGAGCGATAACAAGCTTTTCCAGACCTCTATCGCCCTTGGCTCGCCTTGAAGCATTTCAGTCGCAGCTCAGCGAATCCCACACACACACACTAACACAAACACACACACACTGAAACCACAGCAATTCATCTCTCCCTAGGAGCCATAATTTACATGAACAGGTGCAGCCTGACATCCTGCTTCCATGGCCGGGTTTTGCATAGCAACCGCACCACGCGGCCACGGTTAAATTAACCAGGCAAATGGGCTGTGGCTCCGGGATAGGAGCATGCACGTAAATATACACACGCACGTGTGTAAAGAGAGTGAGACAGACGGGCGATGTTCCTAGCGCTGCTGGGCGGGCGGCGAACCGTTTCTCTTCTCATTTGCTAGCCAATACCTCAAAGCTCCAGACGGAGATCGGTGTTGCATACTGAAACGTTTCGTTTTGTCCAGGAACTCACCGACACACTGCAAAACATTCCATAGAAAATACGAAATTTTAACTATATCTGAGGAAATATTTGTGAAATAATCTGCCATAGGAACCAGACAAATTACTTGATATTCAAGGCATATTTTCTAAAATCAAATGGTATTATCTAATACAACTTTCGCTTGTTAAGAAAAATTTACCTTATTTTAAGAATAATTCGATTTTTAACCTGAAAGTAAGATAAATATACCTGATAGGACATATTTTTTGCAGTGCATTCACACCAATTCTTAGCGCTCACTTCCTAGCATGTTAAGCGTTGGTTGTACCTAAAACATTTTTTTGTCACAGGTTTTATACATATTTGGACAATGACAGATTTTATAATAGAACCAGTATTGGGTTAAAGGGCAGACTTGTCAGCTTTGATATTTTGATAAATAAGTTTAACCCCATTGTCCCCACACTTTAACCCATAGTCATCATTTCCAAAAAACATCACGGTCTAAATACCTTTTAAGTTCACTTTATGTAATTTATACTTCATTCTCCTCTTCGTTGTACACCATGCTCTAAGTTCAAGGTGAACCTGATCCACTATGACAAAGTCAACATAATGGAATGGAAGTATTTTACATATAAATTGCAGATGTCTGTGTTGACTGAACTCTTGTAAACATGGACTACTGGTTCAATTCTATTTTCTTAAGGCGTCTGCACACCACACAGCTATGAGTTTGTTAATACGGTTGACATTAAAACTAAGAACCTACAAGGCCTTTAGGTACATACGTGCTCCAAACAAACACACACACACTCTGTAATTCTTCTCTTGTTTTGTTCAATATTGTCAGGTCAAAGCCTGTGACCCAGACTGGCCACCAATTCGCTCCTGGTTATGTCTCAATCCTGACTTCACTTGTTTCAGACCACATAACCGAAATAGGGATTGTTGGGAAAATAAATAATATACAATATTATGAAATGTGTTTTAAGAAAAGGTCAGGTAAAGAAATCGGTTTTCTGGGAGGAGAGAGGGGGAGATGGGGTGCAGAGAAAGAGAGAAATGGAGAAAGCAATAGAGAGAGAGCTCCCTTGAGGCAAAGCAGGATGAATGTAAATACCAGCTAGAATGCTAGCACATCTACCCAGTACAGACTGCTACAATGTTAATTTTCTCCTCAGATGAGGATAAACGCTCTCAGATGACATCTCAGGAATTTTTGGCCAAACTGAGGATTGAAGCAGTATTTTATTGGTAAATGGAGAACATGTGGCAACATCGTAGTCAGGTTGAGTTATGTGACTAAAAACCCTTTAACCCTTACTAAAGAGTCAGGCAAAGGGTGAAGAACAACTCCCAGTGTTTTGTTGTTCATCTAATAAGAACTAAAACTCATCCTTGCCAATTTTGACTTGAAAGTATTTTTATGACATGAAAAAAACCAAGTAGTCCTGGTTGGGGAAACAAGCACACTGGCAGACCACAAGAGACGCATTGAAACATTCTAACATTTGTTGTTCTTGATTGTTTATTGTTGTTTCAGCACTGAGAGGTCTGGACACCAGGCCTATAGGTGAGGAAGAGGAGGAAGAGGAGGACACTAGCACAGTAGAGCCCCAGCTCAATGGTGTTACAGAGAAGTCGAACGGGAATGGAAATGGGCGTTCCTCGCAGATTGTCTACGTGATAACATCCAGTCCTGGTAAACCGGACCACAACGTGCCAGGTCAGTGGGCCGGACCCGAAGGAACCGACGGACACACCTCTAGTATGTAGAAACCAACATCCTACTGAACTATCCTATTATCATATAATACATACTAATTTTAATATCCTACAGAACTATCCTTTTATCATATAATACATATTCATTCTAATATCCTACTGAACTATTCTATTAACGTATAATACATATTAATTCTAATATCCTACTGAACTATTCTATTAACATATAATACATATTAATTCTAATATCCTACTGAACTATTCTATTAACCTATAATACATATTAATATTAATCTCTCAGGTATAATCACACTTTTATTCTCCTTGACTGGGGTTTCTCCTAGGACACACCCTGTGTTGTGGTCATCAAGATCCCTTGGCAGTTTCCGTAAAAGTAGTGTTAACTCGGTGTATTGGCAAAATCTGCAACCGTCTGGGCCTTCTAATCATCCCCAGCTCGTTCATTAATTGGCTCATTCATTCCCATTCCTCCCAGGAAATATTCTCCCGGTTGTTAATGGAAATGTATTCTCAGTCAGTTTACGTGGGAGTATAAGTGGTAACGCATTTATTTGCAAGCTCAGTTTACATTTGCGATTTCTCATTTGTAACCAACAGCCCCTTTCTATTATTTTCTATTGTTCAAAAACATAAATGTGAGAAAGCGTTTTGAATGAATGGCTATAGAGTAGCAGCAATAACCAACGTTTTACCATTTTAATCTGTTCTGATGAAGGTTTTGGGTTTTGTGTGCTGACAGGACAGTACTGGACCTGCCAGGCTGATTTGTTTTATTGTTATTAGGAAGCACTTTTTATCAGCTTGTGATCAGAATACCACGTGCTCCATACCTAGCTGTCAGAGCGCCTCTGGTCATTTCTAATCCGTGTGGTGTTCTTTTTCGTTGCCTGATTTGAATGGTGGGTCTGTCTGTTGACAGTGTGGACCATATATGCCCTAGCTGCTCTCCTGACCCTGACGGTCATAGCGATGGTGGCTAAGCTTCTGCTGCACGTCACCGTCAAGTAAGTATCTCCTTTTTCGTCATTCACTGTTAGTCCCTGACAAAGGCATGGTGTTGTATTGTACCAATGCTTCGAAAGTACCTAGTTTTTTCCTAATCTCTCCACCATATCTATTGCTGTGCCTTCTTTATCCCTCCTTCAGATCGCCCAATATCCCGACCATTAGCGGTTCAGAGAGCTGCGGCGGGCAGAGCGCAGCGTCCGAGCCATGGATCATCCTTTACCGCCCCTCAACCATCTCCCTCTTCAAGAAGAAGCTAAAGAACCACCATGGAGACCTCAGCCCCCTGGTGGGCAACTAGCCAACTGCAGCCCGGTCCCCAACCGCTACCGCTGCTACACCCTGTGCCAAGGCCTGCCTTTTACCGGAGCTAGCCACGGAGCTAGTCCCTCTAACCCAATGAGAATTTATGGGGGCACTGAGCAACAAAGCTAACATGCTAACTAATGACTGATCCGCTGACTCGCTGAGTGATTACTACCAAATGGCCCGAGGGCTATATCTCCCGGAGAGGAGCCGGACGGGGCTGGCTTCGTCTGCAGTGTATATGGCGGTAGAGGAGAGCAGGGCAGATGTACGGCGCAAGGTAGATGTTTTAGGCAACTCATCTCCTCGTGGATCCACTTCCATCATCCCTCCATGGATGTCTGAAAGGAGTCCCGCTCTACAGACAAGGGTTGGTCACGGTCAAAGCAACCAGTTTCCACAGGACTCCTCCAGAATGCAGGTCTTCCACTGTAACTGTGCCCCGGTCAGGCACAAAATGGCCAACAGCACTTGTGTATTACTATTAATACCACTATGGAATATCCTCAGTTAGGGAACGGTCAGCCTGTCAGAAATCATTGAGTTACCAGCAAATGTTTTTTGTTATGTAGGCCAGCCAGCGGCTCTTTGTCCTTGAGAGGCTGGAGCACTGAGGTGATCCACCTCGGCACAATAGATGGCATGAAGTCACAGAGAAGGGTGCCGCGGATCCTTGGCTCGCTGTGACACGCCCCGGCAAAAAACGAATAACCAAATCCACCAAAAGACACAGAGAGGCCGAGGAGAATGGGGGGGGGACGCTCGCTGCCTCGGTCTCTCTCCCACACGGCCCCCAGAGGGAAGAGGGATCAGAAGTCTCTCCCGTGGCCCTCGGGGTGGATGGGGGGAGGAGGGGTGGGGAGAAGGAGGGTTGTCATTAACCAACCGCTATTTAGAAAGAGTCTTTGAAGCCTTCAGAGGTTCTCTCTCTCTCCTTCGCTGCTCAGCGCCAGGTTGTTATCTGTCTGGTTTGTCTGCCCCAGATGGCCCCATATTCATACACTTAGAAAAAGAGGTTCCATAGGGGTTTTGGGGGGGGCGGGGGGCATCCTTACGGGGGGAACCCTATAAATATCCCTTTTTAGGTTACAGGTAGAGCCCTTTCTACAGAGGCTTTCTGTGTGGGAACCCACGGGGGTTCTACCTGGAACCTAAAAAGGATTGTTCAATGGTTCTACGTGGAGTCAGACAAAACCTTTCCCATAGTACTGATAAAGTCCAAATTAGGGGGAATAGGAACCCTGTCTTCAAGTGCCTTGGGAATGTTCAACCCGGTTGCTAGGCTTTTCTCATGTATCCCTACTCCACCTCTGCTCCTTGCCTCTAAGTCCATTGCTTGTGTTCCCTGTCCACTCGATGATAGACCACGGCTATGGGAATTACAGCAGTGTGGGCGAGACTTTTGATGTTTTCTTTAATTCCCCCCCCTTCTCTTCTACAGTATATGTTCTTATGCGTAGTCTTCTCGGACATTACTGAGCATATTGTTCTTGTTGTGTTGCCGTGTGATTACAAGATTACAAGAGTAAGTGGAGCTGTATATTGTGTAATTCAACGGGTGGGATGATGATGATGGCGGGTGTCCTGCTCTTTCATTTGCTGTCCCTGCGAACCAATGGTGAAATGCATCAGGGTCGTTTATGTACTTACTCATCAACCGCCACTTAGCTTCAAGGTCTTTTTTTCCTTCTTTTCTTTGGTCTTCTGCAGCAGATTAATTCCCACATTCAGAAGGCTCATCGGACCCTGAGAAATGCCTCTCACAACTTGTGTCAAGCAGGCCAAAGCATGTGGGATGAATGAATAAACCGGCTCGCTGAGAGTCCGCTGGGCGAGCAGACAGCAAGCCAGTCCCCATGTGTTTCTGTGACCTTTGGCGATACGTCAAAGGTCACATCGCATTAATACGCCCCCGGGACTTTTAGGTTGAATTATGATATTTGTGTTGCTCAAGCACTTCTAAGTTTGCATTTCCCCAACAGTCACAAACACAATGAATGCTGATTCAAAACGTCAATGCACTTAGATTTGCCTCAACTTGTGAGCTAATAGATGAAATGTACTTAAAACCAGAATGTCTCTTATACGCTACAGAATGAAAACCTTTCACAATTAATACTGGGAAATTTGCTAATGGAAAACTTGACATTGAGATCCCTCGCAACCAGTTAATATGCAGTACGGTTAATATGCAAAATGGCAGCACATTCACAAATATAAGTTGTATACTCTTATACCCATAGAGCCCAGAGCTCTATGGGTGCCGAACAAAACATAGTGCACTTCTAGGGAGCCATTTGGAATGCAGGCAGTGTCACATTGGAATGAGTTTGAGGATTTACTGTAGGTGTGGCTTAATAAGAGTGCCTTGCCTCGCAATGAAGGGAACGTTCATCTCCCCGGTCATGTTTGTCTGCCGGTTGACTGATGTTGTTTTTTGTCAGTCTGCTTATCTATTCCTCAAGTTAATTATTGCAGGACAAGAAAGGCCACATTCCCTTGGGTCGGTGATTTTCAGAGCAGTTCATGCTTAGAGGGAGAAAGAGAAAGGGAATAATATTTGTGTGTGTGTGTTTGTGTTTGTTTCTGTGTGTGTTTCTATGTGCTCGCACAGCCAGAGATAGCATGTGCGTAAGATTGTGGTTGTGGGTGTGATTGTAAAAGAGACAGTTTGTGTGTTTGAAGAAGAGAAAAAAGCGTGTGTGTTTGTATAGGGAAGATCAGACAGAGGAGTCCTTGTCAAATCAAATAGAAATGAACCGAGCCTGGCAGTTTAAATCTAGCAAGGTCAAATCTGCTTGGATAGCCTGGTGAATAATACATACTCTTCCTGTGGTCAAGCGGACAATTCCACTTTAGATCGTAATAGTAATGGAATCTGTCCCATCTGCTTTCTTTACATTTGGTAATATCTAATAGCACATCCCCATGATAATCTGGCCATCAGAGTAAAGATGACCAAACTTATGTGATATTGACTAAAGTGGATTTTGGGAAAATACAAAACTTTTTTCCATGAGCAATGTAAATAAAATAGTGAGATTTTAATTTATACAGTAAATTATTGTTATTTTGTATTTGAATGGGATATATTCTATCTTTTGTATCAGTGAAGTACCTTTGTAGTTTTATTTAATGTGTCATCCTGATAAATAAATAAATAAAAACTGTATGCATGTTTCTTATTCCTCTGTCCAGTATGAATTTATTGACTTCATATTTACATTTCCAACACATTTTAGATAAATCCATAATATTGATACTCCCATACAGTGTGAGGGAAAAACACATAGGAAATTGTAAAAGAGCACAAAGTATCCTACTTCTGTAGTAGTGGTAAATCAATAGAAAATATCACAATTTAAGTCATGTTCAATATTAGAAGTTGACATTAAGTAAATTGTTTCCAGGTCCGAACTTGAACTAACCTCTAATAAGCATCTATAACCTTGTTTAGCTCCTTTAGTCAGTCCTTGAAAAGATTAAGAGTCCACTAGTAATTCAAGACCTGTTTTCAATGTGCAACAAAATGCTTATCAACTATCTGAATATAGTGCCAGTCCTTCTCTCTTGCAATACTTTTCTCTCTCCCAGCTCACTCTCTTTCCCCCTTTCTCACTGTATTAAATTCTCTCTATCTCTATACTCCTGTCTCTCTCTAAATTAAATGTTCTATCTTTTACCAGCATCTCTGTCCCTTACCATTTCTTCTGCTCACTCTTGTCCCCTCCCCTTATCTATACCTCTGCAGATGCAGTTGTGGGTGTTCGGACCACACCAGGGTTCAGATACTACACAAAGTCCTTTCTAATACTAGCAGTGGTTGCTTTAGTAAGCATGTTGCATTACAACCTATATAGTAAGTGAAAATCAAGCAAACCCTGCACGTTTAGTAACCTAGGCTAAAGCAAACGCTCAAAGTATTTGAATGTTTTCAAACTCTACTGAACCCAGGTATAGTACGGGGACAGCATGTGTGAACCATTGCCTCTGTTCTGTGCGGATGGAGGTCGGTCATGCAACCTGGAGATTTGTTCGGGTGTGAGGTCAGAGTTTCAATTGGAACCGCATGAAGAGTAAAACATGAACGGGTATGCTATAATCTGAAACATTCATGCGAGACAGTGTGTAGCTATAGGCTTCAAAGAGGGTTTTTTTTCTTCCACTGTGCTGAATGAGAGAGAGCAAGAGGCCCTGGTTAACCTAACTCAACGGGACTCGTAGATTATAAAATAAAACGGCACATTGAAAAAATCCCATTTTCAAGTCTTAGTATGATGCTGCATTTTTGGAATCTGAAAAGACACACATTTAAAACCAATAACTAATTTAAAGGTATTTTTATGAGGACTGGTTAAAGAAAGGAGATCACGAAATCAATGACACTGATTGAAAAGAGGCAGATGTTTTAAAGTTAGTATTATGTTCAATTATACAGAGAATATTTTTACATAAGAGCCTGTGACAGGTTGCGTAATTTGAAATGCTGTCCTCTTACCCCCTCTAGTGGTTGCCTACAGTGCTTCCCTCTTCAAGCTTATAGCTACAGTTCATCTACAAAAATGGAAGAATGAAAACTGCCTAACGAGACTCTGACCTCTCGACATTGGGATCATAGCTATTACGCACTCACCACCCATAGCATTCGTGTATCCCAAATGCTTGTTTTGCTTACCTGATCTGCTGGTGCTGCCAGGGTTTTGTTAGGCTGTAACATTACACCAAGTACTCTACCAACTCCTCTCTCCATGTGTGACACTGTCACATAGAATGAATCCTGTCCCTCCTCTCTCTCCACAGAGCCAGTTTCTTTCCACCATCCCACTGGGATGTCCATGGTCCGGTCTTCTATTCTCCCTGTTCCACACACAGTAGCAGGGGCCATGTGAAAAGACTGTTGCGGCTTCTCCTTCAAACCTGAGACCTAGCCTCTAATTAAACCGACAATGGAGACAATGGACCCAGGTGTCTGGTTACCATGGAATAGAGAAAGGGTTTGGTCCCAATCAATGGACAGGCAGGACCTGCCATTTTTCAGTCAGAAACTGGAGTGGGATGGTTATGAAACCACAAGTAGGATAGTGTGTACATGTTTTACTTCACATTAAACAAGGAAAGTGTTAACCTATTGGGCCATTTTGGTGGTGCCTGTGAGTAAAAAAAAACCTTTTTCAGTTTAGGTTCAGGTTTATGATAAAAAATTACCCTTGAGGTTAGGCTCAGATTTAGGCTTAGTGGCTGGAGATTATGAATGAGGTTTTAGGGGTTATAGTGGGCTATGGTAAAGAGCATAATGTATGGGCTCCCCACAAGGTCAATAAAACATAACTTGTGTGTATATAATATATGAAACTATGAATTATTATACATTACAATGGGTAAACACTGAACTGTGGAAATTTGATCAAAATAGGGAAAATCAGTTTGAAAATATAAAACCCAGTTAAGAGGGGAAAAAATGAATAAACTGTAGTACTAAAGTGAAAACATTTAATTTAACATACTTCTCTTGATAAACTACTGGCAAGGAAACTACACAATTGAAAATAAGGGAACTACACATGTCGCGGTTGTTTAGATATGACGTGTGTTAGGCATACAGTTGACGTTTGAAATTCGGATTCAATATGGCGGCCTCCATCAGGTTTTTAGTTCGAAGAATGGTTCGTGACATTTCTCGAAACATAAATTCCAGCGTGTCTTGTCAAATATTTAGATCAAGTTGCCCTTTAAATCTATCAGCGTGCCGTTGTTTCAGCGACAGTGCAGAGGACAAAACTACTCATTTTGGCTTCGAGACCGTTCCTGAAAGAGAGAAGACAGAGAGAGGTAACGTTGTTCGGACAATCCGATTCAGTCGAGTGTCGAACTTTGCCCGTGCGTTGTATTTTATACACTATGCAAATGTATATCAAATTATGTTATGTCAAGCCATTTTCGTGTGATGCTGACCCACTTCAAAACGGGTCGTTCACCTTGCCCTATAACGAACAGCGTGAGCAGCCAACACGCCCCCACCCTCTTGCTACCAGTAGCAATAACCGTGAAGATTTACGTTCGATATTTGACAGCAATTCAGACATTCAAACTTAATAGCTTGCGAACAATTGAAGTTACAGGTCCCGGGTCTGTCTCGTTATGAAAGAAAGGAGTTGGACAACTTATAGCGCCTTGATCACATGACGTAGATGCTTAAAACCAGTCTCATAATGTTCAGAGGGAAGGTTCACACGGTGCACAGCCTCTAGATTTGAAGTTAAGCACCTACGCAATTCAAAATTTCAATAGCTTTTCAGAATGGCATTTATGACAGCATTGCATAGTTTTATATATCTGTCATATCAAATGTAAAATTTACTTTATCACGGTATAGAAATACCACGCTCAGCCGCACATAGGCCGATGCAGGTGTAATATGAGGCACATCAAATTGTGAATAATTCTAAAGTTTCTTGTTAAATGTCCATAACAACCTTTGCCTGTATGTGTTTCTCCAGTGTACAAGGTGTTTGAGAGTGTGGCCCAAAAGTATGACCTGATGAATGATGCTATGAGTCTTGGGGTCCACCGACTCTGGAAGGATATGCTTCTCCATGTTATGAATCCACAGCCAGGCATGCGACTACTGGATGTAGCTGGAGGAACCGGTGTGTGCGCATGTGCGCATCTACGCACTCTCTGTAAACGTATTCAGTGTTATTAACCGTGGTCTATATGTAGAGGAGTTGATTTTGAATAGCACCCCTGTAATTAGGTCATCTGCTGCACTAGATTTGCAACATCCCCATTTGTTAATACTGAAACTAGATATAAACAGCTCTGCGACAATATGTTACCTGCTGTTTTCCAGGAAGTAACTCACAAGTCACAATGTAAAGCCCTTATTGGGTCAAATCTCACAAGTGACAAAAGCGTTGCGCTTCGGTGTCCATTGAAACATCACTGTGCTTGTCCAGGGGACATTTCGTTCAGGTTCCTGGACTATGTGAGGTCACAGGAGGAGCGTGTAGCGCGGAGAGTGGCCCGAGCCAATCAGACGCCCTCGTGGCAGGAGATCTCTACCAGCTATGCGGCCCCTGGTCAGGAAGAGGTGGAACCCCGTCGGTCCAGAGCCGTAGTCTGCGACATCAACAAGGAGATGCTCAAAGTGGGCCAACAGAAAGCAGATGGCACGGGCCTCACTAGTGGTAGGAAGGTTTGGTGTTGCAGAATTTTTACTTTACCGGCTTTCTCTGTCCGTCTCTCTTTTGACTGCCTCAATCAGTGTTTCCCAATCCTGGTCCTGGGGACCCCACTTTATTGTCACATTGACACATATGCAAAAGAAGTACCAATCACTTTGTGCTACAGGCTCACTGCTCCATCTTTTATTAGTCCCCTCAACAGTTTTTCAAATATTTATTTAGAAAATGTTCACCTTATGGTCATCATTGGACATGTATAGGGATTGTTATTAAGAGGTTTGTGCACTGTGCTTGTAATAAGCACCAAAAGTTGAGTGTTGTGTTTTTCATATTATATTTAGCCATGTAATTTAAGGTGCGTGCGTGCGTACCTGTGTGTGTTACAGGCCTTTCGTGGGTGGTAGGTAATGCGGAGGAGCTGCCATTTGCTGATGACCAGTTTGATGTCTACACCGTTGCTTTTGGCATCCGTAACGTCACACACATAGACTTGGTAATCAAAGGTTTTCCTGCTCCATGTTAGCCCCGCAAAACCAGTCTGTTTTATCAGGCCATACATTTCACGACTCTGTAAATTGTCCCATTAGCCAGATTTAGGTAAATGTCAGAAATATTGAAATTGCTGTTCGTCACAAAAAATGCATTTGCTGTGCACCAGAAATCTTACTTATTAATGTACCAGTCAAAATAGTATTTTTGTGAGCTTCGCTACAGTGATTACATGTATTTTTGCTCCCTTCTTCCCAAACAGGCCCTACAGGAGGCTTTCCGGGTGCTGAAGCCAGGAGGAAGGTTCATGTGTCTGGAGTTCAGTAAGGTGGCCAACCCACTGTTGTCCCAGCTCTACAATGCCTACAGTTTCCAGATGATTCCAGTGCTGGGGGAGGTGATCGCTGGTGACTGGAAGTCCTATCAGTACCTAGTGGAAAGCATCAGAAAATTCCCAGACCAGGTTTGACTGATTGTTGTCCCTTCAGCACCTATTTGGGCAGAATTATGTAAACATGATTCAATTTGGCTGTTTCTCTATTATTTGATATAATAAAAAATAAAAAAAGTCCCAATTTAAATTTGGTCTTTTTCCTTTTTTTATTTACTAAGTTAAATTTGTAAGTCTACATTTAGCTGCATCTTGTTATTATCGTATAATTATTACTGAACTGTTTCTCTCCTCTCCCTTTTACAGGAGACTTTCAAAGGAATGATTGAGGACGCAGGATTTTTTTCGGTCCACTATCACAACCTTACAGGGGGAGTGGTGGCCATCCACTCTGGTTTTAAGCTTTGAGCAGAAACATTGCTGGTCTAGAATCAGCAACCTAATCTCCATAAAATTGTATTCTAAGGATCTTAATGGCCGATCCTGGACCTTGGATTTTTTTTCCAGTCATCTGCGAATGCTTAACTCTGACCAGCTTAAGACAAGGCCCAGTATCAGACTGCACGTCTTGGGTATTTTTGACTGGGGTTTTAAACCCAAGAATGCCCCACCACAAACCATGGGGAAATAACATGAATTGTACTTGGGAAAGAAACAAAAATGGAACCTCTGCAATATTTTAGTTTATTTTGCTTTTTCTGATGGTTTTAGGAACATTTATTGATTCTTAATTCATCTGGTTTTGTATATACTGTGCCCCTTTCCACCAGGGCCCTTTGGTTTACTAAATAGGGATCAAGGTGACATTTAGTATCCAGTGATCAACCAATGGGAAGAAGCCCTTAGCAAAAGGATTCCCAAACCTGAGATGGAAATCTGTTTCGCTATGTCAAGCCAAATGTGTCTTGTTGGTTTTACAATAAAAGGGCTTAAACCATTCTATATTGTTTCCTGTCTTCACAATAAGGACTAACTACTGTAAAAAATCTGAAATACTTTCGGTGAGATTAGAAGGTATTTATTTTTTTACTTGTCCACATGAAAAATGGAATCATACTACCCTCTTTTGGTCAACTGTGAGACTACACTTCAATCACAATGCAACACAAGAATGTTCTGAATCTGAAAGTTACACAGATCATCCATGACCATCTAACATTGACATTATGACCACCTGCCTAATATTGTGAAGGTCCCTGTTTTGCCACCAAAACCCATCAATGCATGGACCTTTTAGACCTCTGAAGGTGTGCTGTGGTACCTGGCACCAAGACGTTAGCTACAGGTCCTTTAATTCTTGTAAGTTGTGGGACATCCATGGATCAGACCTGTTTGTCCAACACGTCTCACAGATGCTTGATTGGACTGAGATCTGGGGAATTTGGAGTCCAACTCAACAATTTAAACTCATTATTGTGCTCCTCAAACCATTCCTGAACCATTTTTGTTTTGTGGCAGGGTGCATTATCCTGCTGAAAGAGGCCAATGCCATCAGGGAATACCATTGGCATGAAAGAGGGCACATGGTCTGCAACAATGCTTAGGTAAGTGATATGTGTCAAAGTAATATCCCCAGGCAGGACCCAAGGTTTCCGGCAGAACTTTGCCCAAAGCATCACACTGCCTCTGCCAGCTTGCCTTCTTCCCATAGTGCATCCCGGTGGCATGTGTTCTCTAAGAAAGCAATGCACAAGCACCTGGCCATCCACGTAATGTAAAAAAATATATATATTCTTCAGACCAAGCCCTCTTCTTCCATTGTGGTCTCTGTGGTCCAGTTCTGAAACTCACGTGCACCCATACTGGTCTGCGGCTATGCAGTCCCATACACAACAAACTGTGTTCACCTTTCTTTCAGTACCAGCATTAACTTTATCAGCAATTTGAACTACAGTAGCTCGTCTGTTGCATCAGACCACACGGGCCATCCTTAACTCCCCACGTGCATCAATGAGCCCTGGCCGCCCATGACCCTGTTGCCAGTTGGACCACTTTTGACTGGTACTGACCACTGCAGGCCAGGAACACCCCACAAGGGCTGCTGTTTTGGAGATGCTTTGACCCAGTCGTCAAGCCATCACAATTTGGCACTTGTCAAAGTCACTCAGATCCTTATGCTTTCCATTTTTCCTTCTTACACATCAACTATGAGAACAGTATGTTCATGTGGTGCCTAATATGGTGCCCACCCACTGACAGATGCCATAATAACGAGATAATGAGCGTTATTCACTTGACAGTGGTCATAATGTTATGGCTGATCAGTGAATTTCAAGATCTTTCAAGATTCTTGAAATCCTTTACTCCGCCTAATGGACTTCCCTTTTAATTCACATTATCACTGGGGTTCAAGTTGGGGTCCTCAGTCATGTTTTAGCCTCCTGTCAGAGGCAATCAGGTTCTCTTGGTAAAATGTCCTGGAAGGTTGTTAAGCCTGGGAAGTTTGTTTTAGTTTTTTACGTATAGAAACATATGGATATGTAAGCTTCATTTCAACACAATTGGCTGTTAAAGTTAACTTAATTTCACAAATTATGCTATAAGATTATTCTTGGTAGTAACCTGTCAAATAAGAAAACATGCAATTTCATAGTGTACACATGAGCTTCAATTAGCGGTGTTGCCCCTTTGGTAGGAATATAGTATTGTAGCTACTTAATGTAGCTTTTTCTTGTAATTGTCTTTCAGTCTCTTATGTTTATGGTTTACTTTGTGTGGACAAGTAAGTATTTTAGCTATTTCATTGTACCTATTGCCTGATTTATGAAGGTAAATCAGGCAATAGGTACATCCATTGGTCTCTTACCATTTGTGAATTCAGTTCGGTGGTAGAAGACAAATGGACTGTACATTTTTATCTCGCTTTTTTAACCCTCTAAAACAGAAGACCGCAAAAGGGAGAAATTGGTATGTTCCTCTCTAGCAACTGCAATGGGAAACATTACATTTATAGCTCAAGAAAGTTATTTAGTAAGACTGTCTCTACAATGTTTGGTTTGGAATTGATATTTTTATAGTTTATCCTGCTTGTAGTATAACAGTAACCAAACAAACAACTGGGTCTCCAGAACTAAATCATAATGAAGTTGCCAGCTCTTTGAATGTGAATCATTCAAACATCAACATTTACTGTTTGTGTACTACATTTGAAATAACGTATCTACCTGATACCCTTCGTATTTTTACGTTTTCTACATAAGGTGGATTTCTTACAAATGACATCTTGAAAACTAAGATGTCATTCTTCATTGTTGAATTTTAATGCAGATTTTATTATTATATTTAAAAAATCAGAATACATGGCTTTCATTTGAGAGTTAAAAAAAAATATATCTATTACTTGTTAAAAACCTGTTCTCTGTGCAATTGTGTTAATATACAGTTGTGCTCATAAGTTTGCATACCCAGGTAGAAAAGGTGAAACCTCAGGAGAAATACAGGCTGCTCTGGAAAAAGATTGTTGTTTCAAGGAGCACAATACGACGATTCTTGAACAGAAATGCGCTGCATGGTCAAATTGCCAGAATGAAGCCTTTACGGCACCAATGCCACAAAAAAGCCTTGGTACTGTATACCTTGACATGCCTCAGCTTCTGGCTCACTAGATTGGAGTGACGAGACCAAAATAGAGCTTTATGGTCACAACCATAAGCCTTATGTTTGGAGAGGGGTCAACAAGGCTTATAGGGAACAGAATACCATCCCTACTGTTAAGCATGGTTGTGGCTCACTGATGTTCTGTGGGTATGTGAGCTCTAAAGGCACAGGGAATCTTGTCAAATTGAATGGCAAGATAAATGTAGCATATTATCAGAAAATACTGGCAGACAATTTGCACTCTTCTTCACGAAAGAGGCGCATGAGATGATCTTGGACTTCCCAGCACGACAAATACTCTGAGCACAATGCCAAGTTGACCCTCCTGTGGTTACCGCAGCAAAAGGTGAAGGTTCTGGAGTGGTCATCACAGTCTCTTAACCTTAATATCATCGAGCCGCTCTGAAAATGTGCGGTTCATGCATGACAAGCAAAGACTTTGAATGACCTGGAGGTATTTTGCCAAGACGAATGGACAGCTTTACCAACTGCCAGAATTCAGGACCTCAGACAACTATTACAAAACACTGCATGCTGTCATTGATGCAAAAGGGGGCAAAACACAGTATTAAGAACTAAGTGTATGCCGACTTTGGAACAGGGGTCAGTTCACTTTTTTTGTTGTTGCCATGTTTTGTTTTATGATTGTGCCATTCTGTTTTGACCTACAGTTGAATGTGAATCCCAAAATAAATAAAATATGTGTTTTATTTACAAATGGTACATATATTATCAATTCTCCAAGGGTATGTAAACTTTTGAGCAAAACTTCAAAATACAGTGAGGGGAAAAGTATTTGATCCCCTGCGGATTTTGTATGTTTGGCCACTGACAAAGAAATTATCAGTCTATAATTTAAATGGTAGGTTTATTTGAACAGTGAGAGACAGAATAACAAATGAAGAATCCAGAAAAACACAAAAATTAATAATGTATTTGCATTTTAATGAGGGAAATAAGTATTTGATCATCTCTTAATCAGAAAGTTTCTGGCTCCCAGGTGTCTTTTATACAGGTAACGAGCTGAGATCAGGAGCACACTCATAAAGGTAGTGCTCCTAATCTCAGCGAATATTTGCAAAGAAATGTCAATCTCTGTCGGTCTGGTGCTCCACGCAAGCTCTCACCTCGTGGAGGTTGCATGTTGTTATTCTGTCTCTAACTGTTCAAATAAACCATTAAAATTATAGACTGAACATTTCTTTGTCAGTGGGCAAATAGTTTTTTACCTCACTGTAGTAAGAGTGTGTTTAGTGAAAATGTAAAAGAGAAATGAAAGAAAATAAAAATGATGTACAACCCCATTTCCAGATAAGTAGGGATGCTGTGAAAAATGCAAATTTAAACAACATGCCTTCTCTTTTAGGGATCATGTAACTCTATATTTATTCAAAAATTGTAAAGACAACATCAAATGTTGAAAATGAGAAATTTCAATACGTGCCCATTTTTTATTTGATGCCAATAACATCAAAAAGGTTGGTGCCGGCATGTTTTGCATCACCTCTTTAAACAATTCGCTAAGTATTTAGGAACTGCGGAGACTAACTTCTGTAGTTTTGAAAGTGTAATGTATTCCCATTCTTGTTTGATTAGATTATATTCATCTATATTATCACTGAACAGTGACTGTCATTGAATAAGTACTAGTATTGTACAATGAAATGCAATTAGCATCTAACCAAAAGAAGAGGGCAGGACATTTCTTATAAGGAAAGTATTAAGTACTGCATATTGTATGTTACAAGTGAAATGTATTGTTGTGCTATGAAGGCAAATGCAGAGCAAATGGCAATTCAAAATGAGCAATGAAGGCTAATAGTGGAGTATTAAGTATACAGTCCCCTCCAAAAGAATTTGAACGTCAATGCAAATTCCTTTGTTTTTGATGGTCACTGAAGACATTTGGGTTTAAGATCAAAAGATGAGTATGAGAAAAGAGTTACGAATTTCAGCTTTCATTTCCTGGTATTCACATCTAGATGTGTTAAACAACATAGGACATTTTTAAGTGAGCAAAAGTAATGGTACAAATAATCTTAAAGTAAATTACATTTAAAATTTGGTGGCATAACCCTTGCTTGCAATAACTGCCTCAAGCCTAAGCCTAAGACCCATCACCAAACTGTTGCATTCTTTATTTATTATTTTTCCCCTGATGAAGTCCTTGGTTTTGTTGGCAGTGTGCTTGGGGTCCTTTTCCTGATGCATGATAAACTTCCTCACGATTAGTTTCAATGCATTTCTCTGTAAATTGGTAGAAAAAATGTTTCTGTACACTTCTATATTCATTCTGTTGCTACCATCATCAGTTACATCATCAATAAATATGAATGAGCCTGTTCGAGAAGCAGCCATGTATGCCCAAGCCATGACATTACAGCCATAATGTTTCATAGATGAGCTTGTATGCTTCGGATCATAAGCAGTTCCTTTCTCCACACTTTGGCCTTTCCATCACTTTGGTAGTGATTAATTTTGGTCTCATCAGTCCATACAATTGTGTTCCAGAACTTTTGCGGCTCATCTCTGTACTTCTTTGCAAATTTCAATCTGGCCTTCCAATTCTTACTGCTGATGATTGGTTTACATCTTGTGATGTGGCCTCTATATTTCTGCTCTCTGAGTCTTCTTTGAACAGTGGATTGTGATACCTTCCCCCCTGCACTGTGGAGGTCAATGGTGATGTCACTTACTGATGTTTTTGGATTGGGGTTTTCTCACTATATTTCTGTCATCAACTACTGTTATTTTCTGTGGCCGACCTTTTCGACGTCTGTTGCAAGGAAATGAAAGCTTTCATACTCCTCTTTGGATTTTAAATCCAAATGTCCTCAGTGAACAACAAAAACAAAGGAATTTTCCTTACCGTTCAATACTTTTGGAGGGGACTGTATGTATATAGAAGTGGGAAATGAATAGTTGTGCGATGAGGCAAATGGGTGTACAAATGGCAATTCTGACTGTTGGAGGTGTAAGGTAGTACTGTGTTCACAGTTGGTCCACAGTGTTTTCTAATTTTCTGAGATACTGATTTTGGGGTTTTCATTAGTTGTCAGTTATAATCATCAAAATTAAAAGGAATGAACACTTGAAATATATCAGTTTGTGTGGAATGACTGTATACATTATACAAGTATCACATTTTGAATGGAATTACTGAAATAAATCAACTTTTTGATGATATTCTAATTATATGACCCGCACCTGTATATTTAAGTGAAATGCAGGGATAGCATCAGTGAGGTTCCCGAGGTAGACATGTATAGATGTAGGATTGTATTATGATTTTAGCTAGTCAACAGTTCGGGTCTTTGTTATATTTTTTGTTTTATAATGTACCATATTTTTTTAATGGGTCTGGAATGCAGTCAGGCCAGTTTAAGCACCCAGACTCTTTTACTATGGAGCCATGCTGTTGTCATAATATTATGGGTGTGACGCCTGCACCATCTGCTGCCAGTGCTCCCCCTGCAGGGAGCAGGCTTCAGCGATCCACGTCACCGGCTTTCTGACACCACCGCCCATCTCATCAACTCATCACACCTGTTGTCTCGTTTAGCACACCTGATCATCATCCACAGTCATTTCCCCCAGTATATATGTTCCCTTTGCTACCTTTGTCTTTGTGTGTTATTGTCTTGCTGTCATGAGCATAGTTCAGCTCTTAATAAATGAACCGAACCAAATCGACTCTGCAGTCCGCTTCTCCTGATTCCCCCAAATTAGCTGACAAAGGGTAAAATGTGGTTTGGTGTTGTCTTGCTGAAATAAGCAAGTCCCCTGAAAAAGATGTAGTTTGGGTGGCCATATATATTTCTCCAAACCCTGTAAATACTGTTCAGCATTAATGGTGCCTTTGCAGAGGTGCACGTTACCCTAGCCATGTTCACTAATGCACCCCCATACCATCAAAGATTTGGGCTTTTGAACTGTGCTCTGCTAGGAAGCCAGATGGTCCCTCTCCCTATTAGTCTGGAGAACATGGCGTCCATAATACCCAAAAATAATTTAAAATTTTGATTTGTCAGACAACAGGACAGTTCTCCACTTTTCCTCAGTCCATCTTAAATAAGTTTGTGCCCAGAGAAGGCGGCAGCATTTCTGGATCTTGCTAATATATTGTTTCTTCATATTTCTTCATATTTACTTCTGAATGGCTCATCCTTTCTGGGATGCTATTTTAATACCCTATCATGTTATTGACCTGTTGCCAATTAACATAATTCGTTTTTTATCATTACACAAATGTTCCAGTCTTTTGTTTCCTTGTCCCAACTTTTTTGAAATGTGTTTCTGGCATCAAACTCGAAGTGGGCACACATCTTTTAAGAAACAATAACATATCTCAGTTTCAACATTTATTATGCGGTCTTTATGCTATTTTCTATTGAATATAGGGCTTAAATGATTTGCAAATCATTGCATTCTGTTTTTCTTAAATTGTATTCAGTGTCCTTACTTTTTTGGAAAAGGGGTTGTAGAACACTTATTAGATTTTATGAACTTTGTATGTTGACCAGTGGCAGAAAATACGTTGTGTTTTTTATGTTTTAACTTAGTAAAATGTGGAAAGGTCCAAAAGGGGTTAACACTTTGAATAGCCACTCTGCATTTCAAATCATGTCACACAATAAGAATTATTATTTTTTGGTTGTCTCTGGATAAATACCTTTATCTTTCTTTAACCACCACAGTCAGCTGTAGGTTCTACAAAACACAGTATGGGCCCCCACTCACCTCTGTCGCTCTCTTTCATTGGAAATAAACTCAACCTGAACTGAATTTTCCTCCACCACCTTTGCTAACATAATTTCATTCAATATTGATTAATTCATGAATTCATCCATTCCATAAACACTGGGTCATAAGGGCATTTTTTGTTTTTGGAACCAGCGTTAGTCATCCCAGAGTAAATTCCTAATTCTGTAGATTCCCAGGCTACCCAAAGCCCCTCTTCCCCACAGACCTGAATGATTCCTTCATTAGTGGTTGGAACTAGGAAGTCCATAGTCCATAAATGAGCATTCCTTTAACCCCTTTGTACTTACACATTAACTTTCATCTGTAAAATCTTTGTTTTTATGTTTATCTACTCAGAGAGATACTGTAGATTAGGTTTACTGAATACATGAGTACTTACTGAAAAATGTTAACCGGCCCTTGCTTGTTGACTATATTTTTGTTGTTAGTGGTGTCAATTCCAACTTTGATCAGGATCTATATGAACTAAATTCTGTCATTATAGTTTTACTGATAAACTGTATTAATCTGAAATGTGAATATTGTGTCCATATTAATGATGTCTCTGGTTACAAAAATAGGGTCAACTGTATAAGCATAAAACTGAGAAGAAAGAAGCTGAGAATGAAAGTCGCGTATTAAAAGTAATCATGTTTAATCATTAAAAGTAAAACATCATTTGTTACATTTAAACCCAAGTTACCAACCCAAGTTTTTTTTAACTGCACGATTGTCTTAAATGTTCTATTTTAGTTCAGAAAGCTGATTAAGGAAGGCATTCATTATAAATGTTTCATTTCAATTATGTTTTGTAATTCTGGTTTCATCTCAAAATATTACTAAAAACTAAATAGTTGCCCCACATCCACATTTTTTAATGAATACATCTGTGTCTACCACATCTGAGATTCCTTCCTTGAACTGTACTCTTCAAAGGGACAAAACAGAGTTAAAAAAAGCTGACTTAATCTCTAACGTGCAAAAAACTCCAATTGCAGGCACAGTTGACTCATATTCCCTGTATACAGCCACTTATAAAAGTGCAGTGCATTTGACAAGGGCCCTTAAGGATATAGGAAATTCAGAGCCATTTCGGATTTAGCCTTGGAGTTCCCTACTTTTCCCAGAGCCAACAGTCAGCATGCTCCGTTAAAAGGAAAGAAGCCCCTTCCAATTGGGTTAAAGTGCCCCTTTATTGCATTATGCAATAATACAGTGCAGTGTTGCTCTCTGAATACAAACCCTGCCTCCCTCATCATCTCTTTTCTTCATAAAAAATATAACGTCAGCACTACGCCAACAAAGGGCCAATTGAGAGAGAGAGAGAGAGAGAGAGAGAGAGAGAGAGAGAGAGAAGGTGGAAGAAAAGGCCTGGTCTGGACCCTCAGAGCGGTGCAGTTATGTGAGAATTGTAGGCTTCATGCTCCACAGAATCTCGTGTATAAATAGTAACTCAAACTCTTGTGTGGAATTGTTGCTGCCACTTTTGACAAAAATGGCTACAGAGGGAGAGACTGAAGAGAGGCAGGAGAGAGCAAAAATAGAGGGGGAGAGAGAGGAAAGGGGAGAGATAAGGAAAAAGGGGGACATAAGAAAGACACTGCTTTGATCTCACTGATAGTATTTGCTTTTGTGTCCTACTCCGAAATTGTCTAGACTGGGAGACAGTCGAAGCCCCTCCCACATCAATGTCTTTTTTTTTTGTTGATGTTGTACAGTATTACAGTAAAATTGCTGTAATTCTATTGGATGATGGGAAAAATAACAACAGTTTGTAAAAACATACAACTTTTTAATTTTCATAATGACCTATGGCACTGATTTGTTATGTCATTTAATTTCACTTTTCAAATGGTTCCAAGCAGAAGAGTAGAGAAGTGTTGAGAAGCACTGACACCGCCTCGGTCTGTCGGACCGCCTCTCAGACAGATCTGCCCCAGGGCAAATGTTGACTTTGAAGTGTAGATTAGGGAGAATT
The DNA here is from genome assembly GCA_016801105.1 of Esox niger. Classification (NCBI taxonomy): domain Eukaryota; kingdom Metazoa; phylum Chordata; class Actinopteri; order Esociformes; family Esocidae; genus Esox; species Esox niger. The sequence goes on along the minus strand of JACXGJ010000501.1, from coordinate 26,528 downwards.
ATTTCAATAGGCCCTAATTCCAGAGTGAACGCACATACATACATATACACACACACACACACACACACACACACACACACACACACACACACACACACACCAGAGCCTCTGAGCAACAGGGCCTCTCCGAGTGTTTCTGTCCTTCTAAGGTGGGGCACTTGCACCTTTTAAGGCTTGCAGGGACAGGTATGGAGTCAGGGGGGAAAGGAGTGAAAGATGTCATTTGAATTGTCTTCACAGTTATAATTGTTCCTCTCAATGATTCATTAATAATAGCAAATTATATTCTGACTTTTAAGTAGTCGTATGTGCTCAAATAGACTCATATGCACTGCACTGCACCCCAACTCCGCAGCTAAAAATACACACAAGCCAATTAATGAATAAGACCCCAAAAAAAGGACAGCAGAGAGTAAGGCTGGTCGGTGCTGGTCGATGCCAGTGTGTCTTGTTAAAAGAGAAATTTCATCCAACAACAGAACTAAACAGGCATATTTCATAACAATCGTACTGTGAGAAATGTGCGTTGCTGAGTGGAACATTCCGGTCAACCCGGATCAATCAAAGTCCTTCAAAAAAAACAGAAGCAGATCAATGGCTGAGCACTTAATGTTCAGCAGTAAAGTTCAAAGAACTGCTGCGTGAAGGAGTGTGACAGGTAGTGACATGTTCCGAGGAAAGGGGATTTGGAAAGGAGCCTGGGAACGAAAGGGGAAAGGTGGAAAACCCTGAGGAACTCAGTGCATGAGAAAGCATAGTCTGGGACACCGTCTGGCCTTCATCATCTCTCTTTCCCCTCCCTCTCTACTCATATCCATCTACCATCTTCCTCTCACTCTGTCCTTCCTTTTAACTCTGTCTCAACCCTGTCTTGCTCTCTTTTGATGTTCTCCCTTCTTTCTTCCCTCCATCTTTTCCCTCTCATCTCCTTTCTCTCTCCTTTTCCTTCATCTCTCCATCCCTTCTCTCTGTCCTCACATCCCAGCTCTCACATATCCACCTTCATTCCACCATCTCCATCTATCCATATTTACTCCAGCTCTCCATATCTCCTACCTCTCTCCCAATGTCATAATTTCCCCCTCTCCCCCATCTCTTCTCATTTCCTCCATTCGAACTCTCTCCATCTCCTCTCTCAATCTCCTCCCTCTCCCTTAACGTGTTCCCAGGCCCCCGGCACTGCCGTGTTCTTCACTTGGCAGAGTGTTTAACCGCAGGGGGGAGAGAGAAAACGGGCTGCCAGATCGCAAAACCCACAGATCACAAATCACTGGCAAGACAGGGAGCCTGCAAATCAACAGCTCAGCCAGGATACATCTTACCTGAGGTTTGGTTGGCGTGCACGTGGGTACTGTGGAAGCTGTGCTAAGGATCACACCCTGTGTTCAACTGGCATCCAACTTTCCTCTGCCAAAGGCTAGACCAATTCCATGGAACTTTGATGAAATGTCTTCTTTTTTTTTTTTTTGATTTCACCATGCATGGAGATTCTCTTACCGCTTTGAGAAATTGAGATGTTTAGGAGAGCCGGCCAACTTGTGCCAGCACTGGTTGAGGAATTAAAGATATTTCGTATAACTCATCCAAGACTGACAATATAATCCAGGAAAGATGGAGAGCGGGAGGGAGGCAGAGAGCTCGAGAGAGGAATATGGGGAGAGTGCCAGCCAGCCAGACCCTTCCCCTACTTTTCACTGCCAGAGTAAACACTCAATTAATAGCACCAACAATTAGTTGTTTCCAACTGTTTGTGCTTGTTGTAATGATGGGGACAAATGGGCGTGGAACCTGCTCCCTCAGCTCCATAGTGCAGGTTCCAGTAATTCAAAAATTCTCCAACACTGGAGTTATGATATCTTCCAAGCAAGTTCATAATATCCAAACCAATTAAAGGTTGGCAAAAACATATTTTTCATTATGCTACCTGCACTCAAGTGTTTTTGTCACTGAGTGTGACTTCACAAAAGCAATGGATTAATTTAATTAAGAACCTGACTGACTGTTGTTAAGTAGTGTAGTGGTTAGAGATGCTGTCTACCACACAGGAGACCGGTATCAAATCCAGCCAAGGAAAATAATAATTTGGATTAGTTGAGGATAAACTAAAACTTCACTGGCTACAAATTCCATTGGCTACATAGTGTAAGCCGAAAGTAAAACAGTTTATTTTGTGATGGATGAACTGAAACCGACATATCTAACTTCATAAATCGCTTGAAGTAATTGATCAGAGGTGGATATCATTTCACTTATTATGTGACTTATGAAGGTAATTAGTTGCACCAGAGCTTTTTATGGGCTTCATAACAAATGAGGTGAATACATATACATATGCCAATTTTGTGTTTTTTATTTCAAAGAAATTGTTTTATGTATATATTTTTCTCATTTCACTTCTCCAACTTAGACTATTGTGTTCTGATCCATCACATGCAATTTAGATAAAAAACATTGAACTAAAGGCTGTAATGCAACAACATATGTAAAGAGCCACGGGGGGTGAATACTTTTGCAAGGCACTGTAAAGCTGTTGTTGATTAGCTCATTCAATCGTTTATTTTCTCCTCAATCTTATGGTCTATGCATTCGAAACTAATAGGCATAATTCAGAAAAGTGTCTTTATAATAACATTTATGAATAAGTGTAAGTACAAACTGTAAGGGCAACTCGATCATATAATACCAAATCACACAGATTCTCTACTGTACTGAAGTCAGACTAAGACCATTTATTTGTATATTAATGTATATTATTGAAAACACTACAAAAATAAATGGTCTTAGTCTGACTTCCAGGTGCCTAAGACTTTGGTACAGTACTCTATGTTAAATTATGGCTGGCTATGCAACCCTCGCTGGAACAATCAATTGTTTCCAACTGTGTGTTTGTGCTGTTTGTGATGATGGGGGTGGGGCATACACGCTCATCTCTGAAGCGGAAGGAGAATCCGATAACTCTAGTTTTGACTGGAACTAAATGAGCTCAGAACATCATGACAGAAATATTTATCATATCAAACCCCATAAGAGCTTAGCAAAACGCATTTCTCGTCAAGAATTTATTTAATAACAAGAAAGAAAAACTAGGCAAGCCAAGCTCGGCTTGGCCGCAAGTAGAAGTCATTGTGGAGAACAAGGAGGGGTTTGAAGCTATTTATGTGCCAATGCCAGCTTTGTTGTGAGAAGTGGCCAATACACCGTTGCTGTGCTAATCCATAAACTAGAATTATGGAACACCATTTGCGAATCAAAAATTTACATTTCAATTGTTAAATTAGAAACCGATTTTCTGATGGCTGATAAACAGTTATACAGTAGTCTACCCATAATAAAAACAATGACCGTTTACTAGTCATTTTACATTTTCGTAATGACCTGGTTTCAGGTAACTATATTTACTTGTTCTATTAAAACTGTTATTTTTCTTTTCACGTAACATAATTTCATATTTACATCTGTTTTCATTCGATTATGATTTTCAGTAAAATTGGCAGCTCTGCCACCTGGCAACCATTAGTTACAGCCCAGCAACAAAACACCTTTGTAAACTAATTAAGAGCTGTCTTGGAATGAAAGTCTGTACACCCTGCGACTCATGGACTGAACAACTTTCTGCTCTGAAGTCAATCCAGCTATAGGCTTGGAGATAATGAGGGGACATGACACAACAAATCACAGGATGTCCTGCTTCCCTGGATTCTGAGCATCTGTTGACATGTCATATCTATGGGATTATGGTTAGCTTGGACTACTGTTTCAAATGTGCTATGTGATATATTGAAATCCTACAGGATAAGGATAAATGGCAACCATAAGCTGGTGTCATTTATGTTATGTTCCTCAAGGTGCAAAGGTGTTGCGACGCTGTGGAAAATGTAAAGAAAACAGAATGCAATGATGTGCAAATCATTTAAATGTTATATTTAATGAAATGGTACCAAGAAAACATATCAAATGTTGATACTGAGACATTTTATTGTTTCTTGAAAAATATATGCCCACTGAAAATTTGATGCCAGCAACACATTACAAAAAAAATGGGACAGTGGTAACAAATGACTGGAAAAGTTGTGTAATGCCAGACGTATCACCCATTGAAAAGGTATGGCTCATTATGAAACAAATAATACAACAAAGGAGACCCCTAACTGTTGAGCAGCTGAAATTCTGTATCAATCAAGTACGGAAAAACATTTAACCTTCCAAACTGCAGCAATTGGTTTCCTCAGTTCCCAAACATATACAGAGCATTGTTGAAAGAAGAGGAGATGCATTACAGTAATGAACATGCCTCTGTCAACTTTTTTGAAACATGTTGTTGGCATCAAATTAATAGAAATCATATATTTTTCTAAAAACAATAACATTTCGCTGGTTCAACATTTGATATGTTGCCATTGTTCTATTTTCAGATAAATATAGTGACTGAATCATTTGCACATTGCAATCTATTTTCATTTGCATTTCACACAGCATCCCAACTTTTTGGGGAATTGGGTTGTAAATAAATTACATTTGATTGAATAAGTATTCACCCTCTACTTTATTTCTGGGTCAATGTACCGTTGGCAGCAATTACAGCCATGAGACTATTAGAATCTACCAGCTCTATGTATCTGGACACAACAATTTTAATCAATTCTTCTTTGCGAAATTGCTCATTCTCCTTCATGTTGGATGGGGAACTTTGATGAACAGAATTTTTTAACAATGTGCATATATTCTGGTCTTGAGTGGCTATGACTAGGCCACTCAAGGACATTTACCTTTTTGTTTTAAAGAAGGCTGTATGTATCGGGTCATTGTCCTTTGGATTTAAGGTCTCTTGTATACTTCAGGAGGTTTTCTTCTGAGATTTCTCAGTACTTTGCAGCATTCATTAGGCCCTCATTTTTCCTAGGCCCTGATGCAAAGAAACATCCTTATAGCATAATGCTGCCACCACCATGTTTCATGGAAGGGAAGGTGTCCTCAGGATGATTAGCAGTTTTGGGCTTGTGCCAAACATATTGTTTAGTGTTGCAGCTAAAGAGCTCTATTTTGCTCTCATCAAACCATAGAATCCTTTCCCACTTGGCCTCAATCCCAACTGCACCTAACATCAATAGTTACCTTTTGCATCTCCCACATGCCTTCTAGCAAACTTTCTATGTGACTTTCTATGTGAGTTGTTTTCTTTTTGCCACTCTCCCATCAAGGCCACATTTGGAAAGCACCGGGGCTATTCTGTAAACAAGTGTCCCCATGTCAGCCGTGGAAGACTGGAACGACGAAAGAGATGCCAAAGGCCTCTTGATGGCCTCTCCGACTAGTGCCCTTCTCACCTGCATACTCAGTTTTTGAGGGCAGCTCTCCTTTTGTTAATAATGGGCTTTACTGTGCTTTGGAGGATATTCAATGACTTGGAAATGTTGTCGTATCCTACCCTTGATTGGTGCTTTGAAGAAACTTACTTCGGATTTCCTTTGAATTCTCCTTTGTCATCGTGTTGGTTTTGTTATGAATTGTACTAACTAATTTAGACTGAAATCATGTTAAACGTGAACGCACACAGATGGACGCACACATCATTCCACAAATGATGTGACTTTTAAAGACAAATGGTTGCACCACAGCTCATTCAGGTGGGTTATAGGATAGAATTGAGCATATGCAATCATAAATGTGTTTATATAGATCATAGATAAACATTTTCGCTTTGACATTGTGGACATCTTGTGTGTTGGTCAGAGGTTAATAATTATTCATTCTAATTAAAGTTTTATTTTATGTCCAAATTCAGTTTGCTGAAAGAGCCGTGGTCTCTTTTTAAACCCCTGTTGCAGCAGTGCATGTCCACTGGTGGCAGCGTCTCAGATAGCCGCTCCACACTAGGCCACACTGCAGATTAACTTCCGAGGGAATTGTTTAAGGGCTGTGTCTCAATAATCTTCCTTTTATCCGGAAGTGAACTTATTCTACTTCCTTCAGTGATTTGGAATAAAATAACTGATATATATTGAAAGTCCGAGTCCCATTCAAACACAAATCCAAAGTTTTTAAGTTAGTGAACGAAGCAGTAATGATTGTGATGCAAACAAGGGCTCTTATTCTTATGCTTTCAGATATTTTACAAACCAGCAGAGGGCAGGCTTGATATTAAAACCTCAGCCCATGACTGTGAGTAGTAGTGTCAGTTCCCTCATCTACTGGTTTGTTATTGATAAAGGTGTCTTCTGTTAAAGGTAATGTCATTATCTAGTAAAAATTTGTCAACAACTAACCTTGAAAGAGGAAAGGAATACTGTTTATTTTATTTGAGATAAGATTGTCTTGAGAATGTTTATGGACAATTGACATTATTCTTGTGTCCACCGAAGGTATTTAGATAAAAGACAATTTATAGCAGTAAATTAAAGTATTTGGAAAAAAATTGCTTTGAATTTATTTAGTTCATATATATTGAAATTTGCATACATTACATTTCTAAATATTTACAAAGAATTGGATCCTTTCCTTGAAAATACCATTTGAAAAACACTTATTGTGCACTACAAATAACATAATTTTTTTGTATCATAACATCAGTATTTTCTCTGTATCATGATACTACATTAAAACTGAAGTTAACCTTTCAATTACACAGAAAGAAAATTCTATCTTCCATTTTTAATGGCATAGAGTGTGCCACCAACATAATCAAATAAATTGGTGTACAATTTAAAATGTATATTATAAAAGAATAAAAGCAATTTTCTGTAAATAATATGATTTATTTTCACTAGGCGCAATGAAATTGTATCCTTTACTTTACCTCTTGCAAGCAAGAGGGGATAGCGTAACGGGTAGTGTCAGAAAGGAAGTTAAGGCACATTTTGAATTTATATGAGTGTTAAAGCAGATTCAATAAGTAGTTTATAACAATTTACAAATTTAACTGCTAACTATGTTCAGGAGTAAAAATGGGCCAGGAAACTAGTTCTCCAATTTAGCTTTTTAATGGCTTGTGTGGATCCGTTTTTATAAGTTAATTGTGAATTACATAATATCATAAAAACTGAAGCCCTAAGAAGAAAGATTATTGATGCTTATGAATCTGGGAGGGGTTACAAAGCCAAACAAATCATAGTACATAACTCCAAGATGGAACATTTACAATTGGAGAATAGTTCAATCCACTGGCAATCTATATACGACAAGTCGTCCTGCCAAATTCAGCCCAAGATCTGACCAAAATATGTTCATAAAAGTCTCTAAGGGGAATATCAATGTAACTACAGGCATCTCTTGCCACGATCAATGTTAAAGTGCATGAGTCAACCTTCAGAAAGAGAAGGGCACAAATCTGGCCTACTTGGGAGGTTAGGAAGGAAGTAGCCTTATCTCTCAAAAGAACATCCAGACACGACTGACATTTGCCAGAAAACCTCTAGGTAAAGACCTAACTTCTGGAACAATGTGCTCTGTACAGATGACTAAAAAGTGGAGTTGTTTGGACGAACATGGATCTTGCGACAAGACAATGATCCAAAACACACAAGCAATGCTACAACAGAATGGCTTAAAAAGAACAAATGGAGGCTTATGGAATGGCTGAATCAACGCCGAGATCTAAATCCTATCAAAATGCAGTGTAGGTACTTGAAGTGGGCTGTGCACGAAGGAAAATGCCCTAAAACATGACAGAGAGTGAACAAAAATTCCTCTTAGTCAGTGTAACAGACTGATACAAGACAGTTACAAGAAGCAGCTACATGAAGTTACTTCAGCCAATGAAGCTGAAATATTGAAACTACTGAAGCTAAGGGTGTACCTATTTTTTTTGCACTGTAAAAACATGATTTTTGATTAAAAGATTAATGCAAAGTATCATCTTTCAGCGCTATTTGATGAAAGTTCACTTTAATTTTCAATTGTATTGAAGGGAAGATTACATATCTATATCACAATCTATGTAAAATCTGTCAGTAGCCTAATACTTCTTGTTAGCAGACTGTGTACCTATCAAACAAATGTTATGTGATGTTTAATATGTGGGTGTACGCTTTAGTATCGGCTTCATAACTTCAATAACAGTCTTTGCCCTCTGGAAATAAAGGGTTGATCTGGGATATTATTTTAAACTCATGGATGATCAATCATTGCTTCCATAGTTATCTAAGAATTTTCAAGAGTTTACATTTCTCCAAGTGCACTTGTTGTAGATGTTGAACAATTAATGTTGTATTTAAGTAGTTTGTATCCCTGATCCCTATCTATATACCTGTATGATAGCATGGTATAACATGTATCTGGGGATACTGGGTAGCGTAGCTGTTAAAGCAACTGATCCAGTACATGAACGTTTGTTAACTCATAACAGAGAGATGGCTGTTAACCCTTATTTATTCCAGTTGTTGCTGAAGATGCGTTGTCAGCCATATGTACCTAGAAAAATGTATTCATTTTTTCTTTTATTCTATATACAAATTTACTCTTGTGTAGACAATATATATGTCTTTGGCACCAAGTTAAAAACACTGTACAACTTCTTGCAAGGTATTATTAACTTAAATAATTTTTATTCATCTGAAGTATTTTATGAAACATTTAAAGAAAATTATAAATAGAGTAGACAACCTGTATGATTTCACACTAACTTCATGACACAACAATTTTTGAACAAAAACGTTTCATCATTAATGTTTACCATACATTTAAAAATATATTACCAAAGTAATTTGTAAAATAAGAAAGTTAAATAAAATGTCATCCTAAAACTAACTTAATTATCCCTTTTAATCATTTCCGTTTTTTTAACCTTTTGCAGCCTGTTTAGAAAAGCGGTAAAAAATGTTTTGATATTTTGAAGATTTTTTTGTACGTTTAGTCTGCCATTATTTGTTGAAGGGTTTTAGAAAGCGCTAATCATGTAATATATCATGTTATAAACATGTAAAGTTTTTCTGGTTCGGAATAGTGTTGTTGGACCCCAATAACAGAATGGCATATTTGTATACTGGTCATTGTGTAACATGTCAGTGATCTTCAGGTCAGAGGGTCACAGTTCTAGGATATTGCCCTGTTTCCCATTTGAAATTCTGAGTTGGTTGACGGTTCAAAACAATTTTTACTAGTCAGATGTTGTTTGTTAGAGTCATCTTCAAAGCACTGACATCCTAGAATGAAGATTTCAAAGTTGTTTTGGGCAGCAATGACCTAGCTGGCAGGTTAGTTACGATTCTTTGTCAGAGAAATGTACCTGCCTTAAAGGTGAATGACAGTCAACTAAAGTTACCTTGCCAACTCCTCAATCTGTGTTATGTTGTAGGGCTCCCTCATCTTGTTTTATTTGCATGGTAAATTTGTTTACAATTCATTTACATTTACATTGTTTACATTTTTATACATTTACAAATTATCTGAATGAATAAAAAATAAATAAAATGTGTGTGTGTGTTATTAAAGTCTAACAACACATTTGGGGAACCCACCAAGATAGTAAGCCATCTGAGCGAATGATTCCCAAAGAGAATGATACTATTTACAGCTGAGAGGTTAGGTTTAGGGAACATTTTGGATTTGGGTTATTGTTGGAATGGTTTGTGCACGGTGTTAATGTTAGATTAAGATTAGAGATATACGTTGGGTTATTCAGGGTACATTTAGGGTTAGGATTAAGGTTAGAAGTTTTACTTGTCCCCACAGGGATGGAGAAATAAATGTGTGTGTGTGTTTTTGTTTCTCTCTGCCTGTGTGTGTGTGAGAGAGTGGATGTGTGTCCTTACGTGTTACAGGACAGATAGATGCCACATGTGGACTTCTCTGGTGACATCACCATCAGGCAAAAAGGGGGCTGTAAATAATTGTCATGCTTGCAGCATAAGAGGAAGAAAAACATCTTATTATTCAGCTAGCTAACTTCAACTCCTTTAAATTCATTGGCTTCCTCTGCATCGCCGCCATTGGATCAGAACACATGTTGACCATCAAGCAGCTTTTCCAAAGGCTGCTGCATTCTTGACCTAAAAAGGCCTCTCACACTCTCATGCATTTGGTTCTCATAATCACCCTGTTTGAGAAATACATTTTTACATCTAGCACTGTGGATGGGTGTGGATAATCAGGGCAGCATCGTATTAAGTACATTTCGCAATGTTGTGTTCTCACGTCATACAACTTGATGAAAAAGCTATTACAACACTTGGAAGCAGAAATAAGAAATCAGGCAATGATCAGAAAGCTGTTTACAAGATAGTGGTTGATACTTAAAGCCTTAAATCTCCTTGAATGAAATTGGCTTCTTTTATGGAACACCAAGATCTTTTTTTTGTTTAATGCTTTGAAAAAACACAATGTTGCTTCCGATTCAAAGCTGGAATTTTAAGTGATATATTTGTCCTTTTTCGAAACAAGACTCCCTTCTTCAGGCAAAGACTGTGTTCCAAATGGCACTTTATCTCCTTTTTAGTGCATTACATTTGACCAGAGACCTACATGATCCCTTGCAATAGGAAAAAGCAGACTGAACTGGTGACCCAGGCTGTATCTCCAGCAGCCAGGCACTGCCAAGCTCCACACAGTACACAAACAAACTCTCTCTCTCACACACACACACGCACACACTAGATAAAGGATTCAAGACAAGGCATTGCACAGATACTTATCCTCTAACTTAATGCAGCTCGATTATATTATCCACAATGATATAACTGTCTGATGAATAATACATTTTAGAACATACACTTTAATTCAATCTGTTGGGCTGGTTGATTGTTGACAAAATTCAACACGTCTATGTTGGTCTATTTTTATATAATACTTAATATGCATATCGGTTATCCTCATTTTTTTCTTCATATTGCTGAAATCCCATATAATATTGTGCATCAAATCTCTGTTGTGCCAAAGCCAGTGATTATGTATTTTCGTTGCTAAATGAAAATATTGTGTGACGCTTTAAACACCTGTGACAGCTGTTTCTAAGAATTACTGAAATTATGTGCAATTAGCCTGTCATGCCTCCATCTTGAAAATGAGGGTAAGATCTGTTTGAAGATGAGAGGAATTCAGATAAACAAAACACTGACATGGGCATTTGACAACTTGTAAAGCATACTATGTTAATAATACCAGAATAATCTGAATTGTCAGTTTACACTACAAGCATATAAGGATACTTTTATGAATACTTCATAGTTTATTAATAATTCATAAACCATTTATAATGGGTCATTTTCATTAAATGTGTAACTATAGTGAAGACTAAGATTTTATTCTAAAGACAGCAATACATGCTTGCGGCATTATACATTCTTCTCAAAAAAACAACTGGCAACTTGAGGATTTCTTTTGAAAAGTTCTCATTAATGTCTGGTGATACAGATAGATAGCTGAGGTAAACATATCTGAAGGGAGATTGAAAAATTAGCCGGGTAAAATAATGATGTGTTTTGAAGAGGCTATGTTTGTTTTAAGGTCGTTCCTATTTTGAAGGGGTTCGAACCTAAGCGTATCCCTCCTTCAAAAAGACACAACCAAACACGTTTGTTTTATACACAGTTTAGCTATATTGGATGTATAATGAAATCTCCATAGCTAAACTAGATCTGTGTTAGGATTTGTCAACATAAATGTTCCACGTTTGTTAGAATGGGTTGTTTAAATTAAAGGTATAGCCTACTTCTCGACCTATGAGCTCCTAACCCCAAGTGTTAACGGCGAATGCGCCGCGCGTCCTTAACAGAGTGCTGGCACTCGAGAGTGGGGAGTGGAAAGTAGAGGGTAAGGAAGATTGGTGGGTGGGGATAACCCTTTTGGGAGGAAAAAAAATAAAAAATCACGTGTTTGGAGATCAAAGGAGATCCGCTTTGTAGAGCTGGGGGGGGGGTGCAGAGGGGGAGCGAGCGAGCGAGCGAGCGAGTGAGAGGAAGAGAGAGGGAGCGTTAGCAAGCAACTAACGTAATTGACAAGGCTGCAATGGTGAAATAAACACGCTCGGCCAACGCACGGCTTTCGTTGCACAATTGCAAAAACACTGTGCTTTTTTTGACGCATCGATTTTGCTTACAATTCGATTTCCAGCATTTCATCACCATCACCTAATCACCCTTGGAAATTATGTTCCGATCCGCGCATATCCAACCGGCAAGATGATTATTTTACCAAGGAGAAGGTTAGATTGTGTAGCCGATTCGGTGGTATTGGTGATCTTCGTGGTCACCACTTCTCTTGGAACGGTTTTTGCCAAGGATACGGCTTTTGTGGAAGTAGTGCTGTTTGAGTCAAGTCCAAATGGAGATTATACCACATACACGACCGGGTTACAAGGACGATTCTCAAAGGCAGGAGCCACTATCAGTGCGGAGGGCGAGATCGTACAAGTATGTAAAACTCCATTCACTTGTGGGAATGACATGTCCAATGTGTTGCCACGGATGTTTGCTTTTCGATAGAGCCTGGGCTTTTATTCTACTGTGTTGTTCTACTGAGTCTACTCTAAAACTTTTTCGAGGGGGGCGGGGGTGAGTGAGTTGGGTTGCTCAGTGTGTGTGGTGTGTAGTGTGTGTAGGATGGTTCTAGCCTGGTTGGTAGCATATGTGATTACAAGATGGCTTCTATCTTGTGGAACTCATCCAGAGTGAAACGTACATTGCAGGTACTTTTCTGGATATCGTTTCAGATTCACCGCCTCTTACTTCGCATATCTATTGAGTAACTTTCCTCCGATAGGCCTGGCGCTTTTAACCCTGCTGCACATGTTCACCATCACAGAAAAATCATAGTCTACAAGTGGTTCTAAGTGACCTGATCAGAGTTAGAATTGATACATAGTTGGTCACAAAGCCACATGAAAGGGAATTTTGTAGATACTTAAATGTTCTGCTTAAAATAAACACAATTATTTGATACAGTGGCATTGGCTATAGTTAATTTCCGAATTAATTTGTTTGTTGAAAATATTTTTTTTCTAATTGACATTTAATTACGTTTCAACAAACAGGCTAAAACTCCCACTGCCGCAGTTCTTGTTGTTAAGTTGTGTTACATCGAATCAATATTGCACACATTTAATCCTTAGAAGTAGACCTAGACCAGTGATTGGATGCTGATTTTTTTTTTGTAACGATTAAAACGTACAATACGTCAACGAACTAAACATGGGCAATTTCTCGTGTATAACTTTGAGAGTAATGTAATCGCATGGATAGGTTTTAGTGTACCAACTTGTTGGTTCTTTTTTGTAGGCCATTCTACAGTCCTATTTCACTAACCATGTGCGTAATCATTTCCCGTAAGCGCCATCGGGCAAGTGTACAAAATCCTTTGATTGCTGTCCAAGCTGCAGCCTTGTGGACGGCCCACGCCACGGCCCCCTCTAACCCCGCGGTAGCCTACATGAAACCGGGGACAATGTGGTCTATTACTGTCGGTCCTGCTTTTGAGCGCTCTGGCCTAGAGAAGTTAACTGGTGAACGTGCTGTGACATGAAGATTGAACAGGCTAGCGCTGGGAAGATTTGTCAATGTCGACCCGTTGGCCTAAAACCCCACTGGGTAAAGAATGTACTGGGACCCTCATTCTCTGGTCAGTGCTCAAAGTGGGAGGGGACAATTACTGTTTTGTAATTGTGGAATTCAGTTACTCTTTTTTTGCGTTGTTTTCTTAAATACAGAAAACAAGATATAATTCTTCAAAATACTCATTACCTTCTTCAAAAGGTTTTCAAAACATGTTGAACATTGATCAAAAACTAGACGTTTAATAGTTTGAGCCTTCTGTCGTTCTTGTCTTGTTTTACACTACTACAGTAGCCTAAGAAGGCTTCATATGGTCTTTATTTGGTAGAAAATCCCTGATTTCAAAGATGACTTAAGGATTACTTTCGTCTTCTAATTTACATGTAAAAAAATGGTTGTTTGCTATGGTACTTGTTAGGATTTTTTGAGGAATCTATAAGTGATGTCTGTTACAATTTTTTTTATGGATTCTTACTGAAATTATGTATTTACAGAACATGGCCACACAATTCACATTCCCGATTTGAACTTTAACGTCTGCATTGTGTGTATGCTTGCATGCGTGAACTCACATATGTTACTGCAAATAGCAAACATTTGTCCTTTTTTGCGATGAACATAGAACACTTTGAGGGACTGTCTAGATGAAAATATTTGCCACTGAAATGGATCCCATTGCTACACATATAGCGTTTGTTGGCCATTGTGGCTTTGATTGCTAACCACACTGAAATGTGGGTCCTCGGCTTTACATTGAAAGCCACATCTATTTAGGTTTGCTTACTTTGCTAACATAGTTTTCTGACCACTCTGTGGAAGCTCTTAACCTTTCTGATTCCATGTAAAGACAGTAGACCCTTTTTCCAGTATGGATAAAATAACCACGTCCACGTTTTTGATCCCTCTGTAAGAGAAATGTATTTTTTTATTACGGTGTTTTTGAAACTGTACAGTAATGGAATTTCAAAAGTGATTGTTATAATTCATTAGTAACTGGCTAAGTCCTTTCACAGTGTGTCAAATGGGGCAGATTTTCTATTCGCCAGGCCTGATTTATTTTTTAATATCACAATTGACAACACGTCTAATGCATTATAACAGAGTTATAACCTCAAGGTAAGACTTGATACAAGCATACCGGCAAAACATTTGCAGCATTTCCCACACCGCCCCTCTCTGTAGCCTTTCTGCTGACCCCATCCACAGGCTGTCTTTGTTTTTGGGCCTTAGGCCATCCCCACATTGCTGTAAACAGTGGCATCGACTTGGCCCGGCGGCGTCCGAATCTGACCGGTGGTTTCCAAGGAACAGTCGGTTAGGGCAGGCCTCGGCCGTGAGCCCCAGCTGTTTGAGTATGCCCCGGGGAGGTTAGCTCTACCGTTTATGTACAGTGGTCTTCCAGACTTCAGTGGGCAGAGCTCTGAAAGGGGGGTGGAGGGCCTGGCACAGTTCCTGAGCAAAGAGGTGTAGGAACCGCCACCTCCACGTTCTCTCCCCCGCACTCCAAAGTGAACAGCCCTGTGAGCTCGCCCTGCGGACTGGGGATGGGGGGCGGCATGTGCGGCGGGGCCAAAAATAATAAATTAAGTCAATTTGCTACTTGCTCCGCACCGCTAAGTGGGAAGTGAGATGACTCTATGTGGACCAGACGCCAGAACCCAAATGCTCAGCTTCTCTCTCTCTCAGCCAGCAAGGCCATTTCCCTGGTCCCTGATTGCCTACAATTTAACTACATAATAGGGAGGTAATCAATGTCTCTTTTAATCACTTTCTCCGTCAGGGGAGTGTTCTTTCTGCAGGCAAACCTATCCAGACTACCCTTAGACAGCCTGGGTACTTTTAGAAAGTGGAACGTAAAATTGGAATATATCAGTTAGTGACACTCAGTAAATGTAAAAATAATCGGGTGAAATGCAACAACTGTCTGCTGTACCCAGTCAGCGACCTACAATGCACTGCACCATCTGTATGGCATTGTTGCCTCTTTAAAAAAAAACGCTAAACATATAACCATACACCCCGGTCCCGTGTAAACAACAGGTAGTGTGTCGTCTCAACGCCCCCGAACACACAGCAATGTTGGCACTGGTAAAGGCTGTGACGCCAGGCCCTGGCGGTACCACCTGATCTGGGTGTCAGAGGTTGAGGATCATCGTGCCAACCCATGTTGACACAGATGGTGTCATCCGTCATTGACACCTGAGCTGCTGCACACACAGCACCCTGTTCTCCATGGACTGTGCTCGTTTAGTTGCCTGGCTACCCAGACTGATTGCTCTGGCTGAAAGCCACGCCCGCACTACATTGTTTCCACAATGGATCTGGATTAGGCTCCCTCCCTGACCATTTTAGCAGGAAAACATAAACACATTTGCACTGTGTGATTGGTTCTAAAGACGGATGGTTTGGATTCGAAGCCAGAACACATTGGCTGCCTTGGTGTTTGCTGCATCATTGTGATACCGGAGTTTGAATCCTGCTTGTGGATCAGGCCAGGGGTCTCGTAGAGAGCTGTGCAACTGGCCTGCACATTCCTTGTTTTGGGGGTTACTAATCAAATGTGGTTGCCTTGCCTTGTTGCGCTTTAGTGACTCCTTGTGGTGGCTTGGAGTCCCTAGAGCACATCAAGACACCTTATGGCGTCTAAGGATTCCAGTATAATCTTCATGGTTGAGTGAGCAGCGTGATAAGAACAGGAATGGCATTGGATATGCTTTGGAAGGACATCTTAACATCCACTTTCTTGAGTCTCCTGGGAGGTTATGTGATGAAGCAGGGCCTTAATCACAAGTTGGATATCATGAAATTGGGGAGAGTAACAGGGTATAAAAACACATGTCAATAAAGAGCCGTTGAAAACATTGCTATAAACTGTACAGAATGTGTCCTCTTGTGTAGAAGCATCCTATGGGATTCCATTTGATACTTTAACCTGGTGTGTATTAAGAGTTACTGATCCTACTGCCTGGTTTGGAATTAAATTCATTATGGGAAGCAATAGGGATAAAACACCTAGTCCCCATAGCAATGCTTATTTTGTTTCACAGTATCAACCAACAAGTGTAATGGCATGAAGAAAACCTCCACTCAATTCCAAAACGATTTTCAAATATTATTAACAGGGTCATATGTGCTTATGACAAAAATGACTGTATTAAAAACAACATTGTGACGCAACCGTGCTGCATCCTAATGCATTATAATCGCTGTTACCAGCGTGACCATTGGTTTCTCTGTGCTTGGCGTGGAGGAGGTTGAATTGCCTTCTCATCCCTTCCATTGTGTTGACTCCCTGTTCCTCATGCCCAGCGAAGGGAAGCTGCCAGCATCCCCTCTCATCTGATGGCCAGAGCAGAGCACACATCTGCCTCTGATTTCCCTGCAGTGGAGCTGAGCTGTCAGCGGCATGCATAAGGAGCTAGCCGAGGCAGGACTGAGGCAGGGACTGGGACTGAGTCAGGAACCAAGGCAGAGACTGATGCAGTGTTTATGGCAGAAGCTGCTGGTCCCAGATGGGGCTGATGGGCTCCTCAGATGTGAACCAGAGAGAATGTGACTTGTTGTCTCACTTTCTTCTCAGAGTCATCCACACTTCCAATTGAAATAAAGTGACAGGAAAGTGAGCCAGCTGAGACTCTAAAAGACCCTTGTTGAATGTAATACATATTTGACCCCCTGTCTCTAGTATGGTTGTTTTAATGATAGTTCTGTGGAATTTCCTTGGAGTCCTTTCTTTGGAAGAGTACAATCTAAATGGTAGCTTTGTTATGGCTGTTAACATTCATAGAAGCAGAGCTGAATGACTGCTCATAGTAAGTCAGATATTTGTATTGTAGTAATTAAGCAGATGCTATTATCCAAAACAACTTAGGGGAGAAATTAGGATGAAATGCCTTGCAGAAAAACGTAATGCTTGGTCTGAGAGACACTAATGCAACCTTTGGATTACCGTCCCGACGATCCAGCCACTTGGCAACCGACCTGGCCCCTGATCCCAGTCCCCAGCTTATACGCTGCAGCCTGATACTACACCACCGCTCCTTTGGTCTCAGAGAAAGCGAGCGGGACAGGCAGGCAGGAGTTATGTCCTGCTGCATTTAGACTATAATGACAGCTTGGTATGGTCGAGGGATCCAGGCGGCTCTCTCGCACACGCACACTCTCCCTCTCTTTCTCTGTTTCCCTTCCTCTCTGTCCCTTGCGAGGCCACAGTCTGGAAACCCCAAGAGAGGAGACCGAAATGGGTCAGCCCGAGACAAGACCGGAGGTACCCGGAACAGGTCCCCTCCCAGGCCAGCGCCACCCACCACATCGCCTCGCCCCGGTTCGCCTGCAGCCAAGCAATGGTAGCTGCGCACACACGCCGTGTGGAGGGTTTAAAAGGTTACTGGTGCCCAGCTTGCCTACTTTTTCCATTTATTGGTTTGGCGGGCGGCAGCTGTATTTTAAGTGCTATCGTCTTTAACCACGTCCTCGCTCCTCTTTCAAGTCCCAGCCAGAGTAATTTGAGGTTCACTTTTTTCTCTGTCGTCTTTGGAATAGACCAGACTAAACTGCTTTTCCTCCGTTCTCCATCTCTCTTGTTCCCTCACACTCTCTATCTCTATCTCCGTGCCTTTCTCTCCTCTCTCTTTCTCCCTCTCTCTCTTTGGTGTTTGTCTTTTCCTTGCTGTCAAATCCTTCTTTGAGGCTGGCAGAAAAATCTGTCAGCTTCTGTAGAGCATCTATACATGTATATGACTTGGTGTTGAAGCACAGAGAGAGAGGCAGAGAGACGAGGAACTAGGCTCTATGGTAGCTTTCCCATCACAACCAACTTGTGCCACTGTACACTATCACTCTTCTGTACATTGCATCAGGGTCTGTCCCAATGCACAGCAAGCCTGTGATGGATTTTGGAGGTGTTATGACATTCTAAATCAGTCCAACAGCTCATTTCCTATTTGGTGCACCGTTACCTGTCTTTCATCTGCCGACACACGCACTCTCCCTGTCTCTCTTAGTTTCTCTGTTAACCTTTTTCTTTCTGTTTGTGTGAGTGTGTGTGTGTGTGTGTGTGTGTGTTTGTGTGCAAAAGTGCATGTTGGTACTGGCAGCCCCAGCAGCTATGTTACTTTACAGTTTGTCTGAGTTAGAGTGATTGAGGGGGAGAAAAAAAGATTGATGTTCCTCTCAGAGATTATCAGGCATCTCCAGCTTCTCACTCTCACTATCTCACTCTCTCTCTCTCGCTCTCTCTCTGTCACACACACATTTTCTTACACACTCCCTCGTTCTCTCTCAGGCTCACCCTCTCTGTAACCTACTCAGTACTCCACTGGTTAGTAGTCTCTAATTTTTGGTGTTTCTCTTCTTGAAATAGAATCATATATTGGTCCTTGTCCTGTTATGAGGGGCTGGGCCATGTTTCCTGGTCTCCTGTTTATGCCTGGGCCAGGTGGTGTGAAGGAGAAATGCACTGTGATTTAGAGACCAGCAAATTAGCCACAGTAAATTGATAGCGTTCCGCTTTTGGATACGCCATCTGGATTGGAGACGCTCATGCGAATAACACAGTCATAAGCGCTCAATAATCAACGGTGACAACCAGTCTTGCTGCGTGGACAATAAAAATGCAAATATGTGTGCGTCTCGGAGCACCCCTGCTTTTGTGACATTCCAAAATGTGGTTGTTTCTCAGTCTTAGTTACGCCAAGCGAGGGGTATTGCAAGTAATTCTGAAACAACCTCACGATTGAAGTCCCCTCTTTGATGGCTGCCATACTGACATGGGCCCAGGTAAACGCCTGACCTCGGTGAGAAAACATTTCCATTGCTGTTAGATGAACTGGAAAACAAAAGGACCCAGGGCGATGTGAGGGCTAGGGTTGGGTTTATGAGGTAACAATGCGTGCTCTCCCCTGTCACTGGTCCGGGCAGAGGCGGGCGTTGTTGTCAAACCTGGAATGTGCTGACCAACAGAGGGTCACAAACACCAAGCCCCCTTCGGTTGCGCTTCTATTCACAGATGGATGGGATGATTGGATGGTAACTAGGTGCCTGCGTGGCCAGTCATTTTACACTGCACTCTGGCTGGCTCACTCTGTGCACGGACACACGCTTGCTTGTTTAGTGTGCACACTGCAGCGCACACTGCAGCGCACACTGCAGCGCACACTGCAAAACACACTGTGCACGTGCCTGGGTTTGAGGAGCTTCGTCATGAATGTGTCCAGTGTTCTTGCTTTGAGAACACCTGTCTTCCAGACCTCTGTTAGTGTAGGCTACACCGTTGTAGAATTCACCTCAGCCTTTCTCATCACCGCCTCTGATCTGTGTAAATCCCCGCTCCCTTGCTTCGTCGGTGCATTATTACAGCTTCAATCGTGTAATAATGCTGCATTATAGCAAGCCAGTTTTGCTTAAGGAAGTCCCCCTGACGATTTCTCAGTGTTCCAGGCTTATTAGCATTATATCGCTGTCATTCTGTGAAAGACATCATTGGTTTTGGTGCCTCCGACCTTCCCTAGATGAATGCATCTCCTTAGTGTTATTGGGGCTTACTACACAGTAAACCACAAGAGGGACATTTCTTCTGGCAAAGCCTGGCCATTCCTGCCTGCTCCACAGTTTCTTCAAATGGATTACCAACAGACACTACTCTGAGATGGGTGATAAAGCTGCCGATGGAGAAAAATTGCTTGTCTGGGATAATTTGTCTGAGGTGGAATCCCTTACCTCCACCATATAGCCCTGCCAGCCTCTTGCTACACCTATGCAGGAGCATGTTTTCTGGGCTGGAGGCTGCTGGCTTTCCTGGTAATGAGGCCCAGCCAGCCAGAGAGGCTCCTCCACAATGGGGTCTGAGATATGATGGATTGGGGCTGGCTGGTTGGGGCTGGCCAAGTAGGGTTGGCTGGAAGCTCAGGCTAATTTGTTTTCCTGACGAAGATGAGCAGTTGCCCTTTGTCTCCTGGTGTACATGAATATGATGCATCATCTCCCGTCCCCCATCAACTCCTCTCAGGACTTAGCAGTGAGTAATAGGGCTAGTTATCTGGAGAAATAGCCCTGGTTTTGTGTGAGAATTCTTGCCTGCAATCCTTTCCAGTTTTTGGACCCTGAACTGGGCAGGGCCTGCAGCAGGTTGATAGTGCAAACTGCTACTACAGTTGTACTGTGCTAACGGCATGAACCACATGAATGTGCCGTCGGAGCAGATTGTATCAGGCCGGGCTCAGCAGGGAGGGGAGGGCTGGGAACCCGCGACGCGCAACACATCTCACAGGACTAACATCAAAGGACCTGCCGCTCTGAGGGAGAGAGGGAGTAAGAGATGAGGAGTGAAATGAACCAACAGGAGAAAGTGAGAGAGAACAACACAGAATACAGAATAAATGACATAGAGCGAGGGAGGCATAGAGAGAGAAACCAAGAGACGCAGAGAAAGGCGCATCATAATATAGACGACGAGAGACCGAGCTAGTGAGAAGCCAGGCTTAGCTCTTCAAAGGAGTTCTGTGAGTAATGCCGGCCCCTGATATGCCGCTCCGCCCTGCTGAGAAACCACACGATGATGTAATGTCAAGCCCAGGGCTAAATTCATCCGCTCCTCTCCCCTACAAAATAAAGGTGTAGGTGTTCACTCTCTGCCTGCTGCTCAAGTAGACGGGGAAATACTTCTGGCGAGTGGCAACATTTTGTTTGACGCCCAACAACATTCGAGGGGGAGGGGGGCTGTGGATATTTTTTCCTTAGATGTTCTCTGTCCGAAACAGGCTTTCAACGAGGTGATCACTGCAAAATCTCTGTATCCATTTTCTTTTTAATTCGGATTTTGACTACCAGATAGGGTGGACAGCATAGAAATAGAATGGATAGACCAGGAATACCAGTTCAAGTCCATAATTGAAAAGCATATTTCAATGCTTTTCTCATCTAATAAGTGAAATCCAGACAGGTAAATAATGAAAGACCTGGGACCTGGTGCGACAGTTGGAGGTTCTTACAGAAAGTTTTTTATTTTATTTAACAATAGAGTTATAGTCAATGGGCGTTCCCAGAGTGCTCTATGGAGGGAACACAGTCAGCTATGTTCTTTGTAAAGTTTATGCAAGGCCTGCTTTGGGTGTGTGTCTGTGTCTGTGTGTGTGTTTGCCTGTGTGTTCGGTTTTGCCTGTATGTGTGCGTGTTCATGTTTGCCTCTTTGTGCGTCTGGATGTTTTCGTTTTTGCCGGTGTGTTCACATTCTTGTGTTGCTGTGTCTGAGAGTACAGGCCTTTTTAAGTGTGACTGTAGACCCTTTCAGAAATGCTGCCAAGATCACCAGACAGATAACTCATTGACAGCTCCCGTGACAGTTGGACACTCGCCCCAAATGGCGCCCTTTTGCCTACATTGTGCCCTGTATTAGACTAAGCTCCCTGGCTGAAAGAAGTGCTCCAAGTTGGGAACGAGTGCTCAATTTGGGAAGTGTGTCCTTGTTTACAGTGCACTGGAATAACAGAGCCTTTGCGTTGTTGATGTGGTTCA
Organism: Esox niger; assembly: GCA_016801105.1. NCBI lineage: Eukaryota > Metazoa > Chordata > Actinopteri > Esociformes > Esocidae > Esox > Esox niger. Next base: position 4,539 of record JACXGJ010000501.1, on the reverse strand, counting down.
CTTGGGTTATTTACATGCTATTGATTGAAGTCTAAAGCTCCTTTCTTCATGTTTCCAGATAGTATGTCTCGCAGTCCCCTTTGATGTCGACATGCTGTAAAACCTCTGTTTCGTTTCTGTTCAGAGTTCACGCAGAGTTCGAAGACTTCTTTGTAACCTTTGTGTCCAGGGCCTGTGTTCACATAGCGTCTCAGACGAGTAGAGCTGGTCTAGGATCAGGTTTGCCTGGCTAGCCAAACTCCTTTCTCCTGCCAAACACTGCGTAACTCCCATGGATGTTATGAACCATGGAATTGTGAGTAGTTGCTATTGAAAAAAATTACAATATGTGGAGCATGACACCAGGTCATAAAATGACCATCTTGTTCTGGAATCCCCAAACTTGAGTAGCACTCAGACCTTTGTTAGAATAAGCAAATTTTTCCATAAGGATCACTGTGATTCAATTGACCATATTGAGTGAAGCTTTTGTTTCAAGTCAGAGTGGGTGATTGAGTGAGTGAGTGAGCAGTAAGAGGGAGAAAAAGGCACTGGGGACAACAAAACGATTGCCACCGTTACTGACCCCTGTTATTTGGTAATGGCTGTGGTATTTTCCTCTATGTAGCCTTGATTGTATCCACTGACCAGTGATCGCCTGCCTCTGTATGCATGCCTGGAGCTCAGTGTGAATGGACAGGAAGGTCACGACAATCACAGCAGTCTCCAGATGTATATTTCTGTCTCTCTGAAGTCCATTCAGGGAAAAATTGACTGATTGCTTTATCTAGTGTCATCTATCCCTCCATATATTCACTGTTTGTTTGTCAGCCTCAGACAGTTTTTGGTTATAAATAAAGGTAGTACAACTAGAGGTAGTACATTTCCACACTAAATGTAGGCTATATGATTGCGGGAAGGCGACCAATGAATGTGACAACAGTTATGCAACAATGATTCGCAGAAGTCAATCTGTTGCCCCAGGATTCAAGCTTTACAGTGCACACTTCAAAGATGAAAATGATATATGTAAGAGAAAGTTCAATGCCTCTGGGATGCAAACAGAGATGCTAACTGGGATGCTAAAACCGTGTGCTAAAATAATGGTCAAATAAATTGAGAGAACAGAATAAATGACCCAGTGTGTATCATTCCCCTTCCCACAGCCATGTGACACAGATCAAGCAGTCTCTCCTGAGGCAGTGCATTTCCAAATAAACGTTGCCACAATGCCGTGCTGAGATTTGGACGCTGGCCTCGGCAAGACGTTAAAGGACTTCTTTCTCTCTGTCTTTTTCTCTCTGCTCCTCTCTCATTCCCACTACTTTTTTCTCTTTCTCTGCTTCATTTCTCTCACTCGCTCGTCCTTTTCTTTTCTAAGATGTGTGTTTTGTACCGATCGTTCTAGGATTGAAAGGAACTTTTCTCTCTTCTAAGAAAGTATGTTATGTAGTATGATTTAGCTTTTATTAAACACGTCTTGACATGAAGACGTTCTAAAGATGCCTTTGTTGCGCAGTTCAATCTTTTCAACCCCAGATGCCTTGAATATTGACTGAGTTGGTGACCTGTCTGTTATTCTGTCAACTTAATTGACAGCTAGAAATAGGGTATCCACCTCCCAAAGATCACACTTTTTCTATGATTCTCACTTCTTTCTGACCAGAGCCAGTCAAGAATAGAGCACCATGTTGGACTCAACCGGTTCAGTCACAGCGGAGACGTGGACTACGTCTGTATCTCATCCCCAGAGTGATGTGATAAGGTTCGGGACTCTGTCGCCAGGCCTTATCACATCACATTCACTTGGAAGGGCCCATGGTACAGTGCACGGCAGTTAGACAAACCAAACTGACATCTCTTTGGCGCTGTAGCAGTACTGACAGAGACTGGGTACTAGGTGGGGTCTGAGGTGGGATGACTGGCCAAAACAAGTATCTACTATCCGGCTGTGGGTATATAGTGCTGGCCAAAACAACACATTGGTGGATTTGGTATCGATGGCAGTAGAGATTTTTTGGCCATCTGTGTTCTCAGGCTTAGTAGTGCAGCTCTCTGTCGCTGCATGCTAGTGTTTTGGTTTGAATGAATTCCACAGTTGAATCAGTCACTCATTTCTTCTGGGGGTTGAAATAGGTCCACGTTAGGTATAGTCCTATCTATGTCCGTACACTTTGGTTGTCTAGGGTAATTTTTATGATATTAAACAAAACCTATGTACTCTATAAAATTCTGCACAAGTCTGACTGAATAATCTCATCTTATGGACTAATGATTTGGGTGAGTAGCGGCGAGCTACACGTCTGCCCATCGCCCATGATGAGTAGCTGACATAATGGCGACCCATGGCAACAACGCAAGAAAAAAAGCTTTTTAAGGAATCTAAAGGAGAAATTGTTGGCTCGAATAACAAATATGAGTTGTTTTCTGATTCTCAAACGTAGTCTTTTGAAATGCAATGGGAAACTTATGCCATTCTTTGAAGACGTCATACCTTCTCGCGCTGATTCAAAAAACACTGCAGCGAATGGGAAGATGTCAGATCTCTCACGCATATCATTTTGGGTTGTGCCTGTGATGCAGCGGGTGAATTCAGCGGGGAGACCACACATGCTGTGTAAATGTTTACTGGAATAATTAGACAATGGCGAGGCCAACACCGGGAGGGAAGTAGCAACCTGAGTACCCTCGTCCTACGTTCGTTCGTGCACGTACGTGTACGGGTGAGCAACAAAAGCCATTCACAGAATAGATTCACAGATCCAGGAGCTTACAGCGGGAGCAACTGCACACACAACCCAGAGGAATGAACACACACACACACACACACACACACAACCACACGCGCGCAAACTCACACCCACAGAGCTTCAGAGATCTAGGAGCTTCAGAGTTCTAGTAACAGCAAAATAGACTGGTTTCCACAAGGCCTGGCCTTTCAATAGCTTCATCTTTCATTTTAGCAGAGACTCACATGTCTCAGTGTGATGCTGATGTCACCCTGAAAGCTTTTTAAGCATCACCAGTGTTCCGGACGACCCCTCAAACCCCCTCCATCCGGCCCCTAGCTCAGAGAACACATGGCACTAGCTTAGGGGCCTCCTTAACTAAAGGATATCCGGGGGGCCGGTATGTAGAGACCAAAGGGCCGGGAGATTCCGGAGCTTGATGATTGGCTGAGTGCTACAGGCTAGCCTTGTCAGGTATGTTTTACTGGCACCCTTTTCCCTGTGGCCTTTGGTCAAAAGTAGTCCACTAAATATGGACTAGGATGCCATTTGAGACATCTCCGGAGCGTTCTGTCAGAGGTGACTTTCAGTGCGACCAGAACAGACAACTGTTGGATTGGATTAACAGGGTGCTTTCTTTGTCGCTGAGCCACGTACTATGTTTGTCTGTATTAGTTGTATGTTTTATTTTCCATGTTTGTCGTGATGTTCATCTTACACGTTGAAAAGAAGTTGTAACCCCTTCATAATAAACAGCTTTGTTCAATCGAAATATAACATGAAGACAGACACCCAATTCCATATCTGCATGGAAACCCTTCTACCGGATTAGTCTATGGTGTGTGGCGTGGGCCACTTTGTGTGATATGTTCTTTCACCACACCACCATGACATGGCACTCAGCCTGATCCGGTTTATCCCCTAGTGTGGCGTCCATCTTGTAAGGGGAAACCACAGCTCTATGGGATGCATGATGGCAAGCATACGTCCCTTGGACTGTGGAGGGTATCAATGACACCTGTCCCTTCCAGTCTCAACCCCAACTTGTCAAAATGGTGCAGCACTAGTGTAGATTTATCAAAATTCCCCACTGTTGTCCACTGGAATCTTTTGGAATTAGGTATTTTAACTGAGAGAATAGTGACCAAGAAGAATTTTAATGATGTGGTTTAGGTAAAGTGCAGAACATATGAATGTGACTAACTTATCAAAATGTCTTTAATATACAGTAGCTAGTCTACAGTCCCTAATGCATATCCATATTTCAAGCATTAGCGGGAATAGATAGAAGTGACATGTCCATTCTGCAATATAATCTCCTTTGACTCTCAGCACTTTACATTTTTAATTGTAATTGTTTTTTTATGTCCCAGTCTTCTTTTTCCTGGGGAACCTCAAGAGGCCAAGAAGCTGTCCCCTTCCCCCTGTTCATTGCTCCTTCTTTGATCCTTCTTCGATTCGCTGTCCTCCAAATGCGCATTCTCAAACTCTACTCTCTGATTCAGCTTTCCGTCTATGCATTTCCCTGCCCCCCTCTCTCAATCACCCCCTCTAGATCTTCCTCTAGATCTTGACCTCTAGTATTTCTTTCTCTCCATCTCGTCTCTCCTGTTCTCACTCACTCTTTCTCTCTCTACTCATCTCTTTAACTCTGTTTTTAACTCTTTCCCTCTCTTCTTCCCATCTTCCTGGAACCTCAGTGCTTGTCAGGCAGCAAGATGTTGAACATCACAGCTTGTGTTTCTTCTGATCTCCACCTTTATTTATCAGTGGCCTGCACATGTAGCGTACGGTTGGAGAGGATTATTGAGAGGTGGGGGGGGGGGGGGGG